>CM055273.1:35843360-35934329 GCA_029237695.1 Conchocele bisecta
CTGACTCTTTGTTTGTCTTCAGGGTTACCACACCTGGTGCCGCTGCGGAAACTCGGTAGTATTGGTATTGTCTGTAATTGGACAATGCTTAATTACACTCTAAGACTTGTGTTACCGTATGCGCCTCGGAAATGGCTGAGAAAAGGTACAGTATGACATTTGCAACATTTGCTCATCGGGATTATAAATATAATGCACACTGACACAATATAATTTTCTAATAGTATCTTAATGGCAATCAGTGTAGGCCCTGATCAGGTTGCGCAAGTGCTTAAGCTGATATGGGGTTGTGCTGGTCGCAAACGTCATAATGTACATTGTGTTAGCCGGCAACCCATACCTTTATGTAGTACATGTATAATAGCTGTGTATGTTTAGTTGTTGATCGGTGTTAGGTCCAGGACCTACTGGTAAAAGCTGCTATTTTATCAACTTTTATCAGTAGGTCCGGGACCTAACAAGGAAAAAAGTGAAAGGTCCGAGGAATATTTTAAAAAATTACCGTACAACCGATCACTGTGTTTGTTATGGTAGGAATTCGATAAACCATTTTAATAGACATACGTCATTTTCTTGACTGGGCGGAAAACTGGAGCGAGGAAGGCCTTCCAGTCGCGCCACTGCCAGGCTGGATAGCGCACGGCGGTGTTGCTGGATGACGAGGATTCCACGACGTCCTGTAGCTGCTGCAGCGTGTCACAGTCTGATCGTCTGTACAACTTCTTTACTGCAGCGAACCCACTGTCAACGAGGCAGCGTGCATGTCCGGGAACCTGCATCATATATTCGATCGCCTGGTGCTTGCCGGTCATCACGCGCCACATGAAGTAACCGATCACATACTGGTTCTTGTTCTGACCTGAAATATGAATTCATTAAGAACCCTAATACAATTGTGGCGGTCATTGGAGAAGTCGGATAACTTTTGACGTAAGACAAAATCAATATCCGCTACCACAGTACCCGCAGTATGATGATAAGCTATACTGATTATACCCCCATGCAAAGTAGGCCTATAGTTCAGGTCGATATACGATGGGTATATAGTTTATGTATTTCCGTCCGTCCGCCCGTAATATTTGCGTTAACATTTTTGTTTTCGGTCCAGGCGGCGGCCGAGGGTATCCGTGAGTCTCTGCTCACTTTCTCTAGATATTAGAAATATAGGTGGCTGTTTCACTGACTGACTAGCGATTAGTGTTGACCCTGCTCGGACTGCGGATACCTATTTTTGTATATATTTATGTACATATAGCTACAGACTGTATGAGTAAACAGCACCTTGTATTAAACTTAAGCTACGACTACGTGCAGCTGGTGAGAAGCGCGTCTGTCACGTTAGCGAAACAAATGACCAGTTACATGACAATACTGACCTGGACAATTGTCTGCATGGAAGGAACAGGTGATTTCTCCGTTTCCGTACGTGTCCAGTGCCCAGTCTATCATCGATATCCCTGCGTTGAGACCGTGTGTTGATGACCCATCCTCGTCTATAAGGAAATTAAATTGCTTTGGTAGTTATCTATGCGTATTCCAAATACCTGGATTTTCCTTAAGGTTGCGAAATACAATGGGCCCATTTGTCTCGCGTGATGTGGTAAGCACATATTTTGACTAAAGTCAAACGTATAATGTGTATATCGCGTGGTGATATCTTCACCATGCGTATCATTTGCTCGCTGTATGCAGTCATTATACACCTCCCTTTCCTTCTGTGCACTAAGAATGTGTCGCCTCAAATTTGCTGTTGTTTCTAGTTTCTCATCCTCAGTTACGGCATCCATTATTGACTTTCTCAATTTCTCGCATGTTCCACACACATCTTCCCTTGGAGTTGCGATTTTAATGTGAGGTAAACACTGCTTCCAAATGTTGTTAAACGCAGATAGTTTCACAGATCGCCTATTACCCTCTGGCGTAGTGCAACTTGATACATAATTGGCATGTAGTTCTTTTTTAGTCGTTTCACACGTTAGGTATATGGGCGGTGTATTCTCCCGTCCTCTCGGTGCGGCTGGCTGAGGCATACCAAACTCATCAGCGTAGTTGCTGGTGTACTGCACCACCGCTTTCGCATCGTCAAATGTTAATGCATTCGCTGGTGTTCGATTTGTATTTGCATGTGTCCTCGAAACTGCACCATGTTGACTGACGTGAGACATACTATTTTGAAGACTATGCTTCCCAACGTCAAATGCTATCATAAACATTTTCTTGCATATGTGTTTTCCAAGAAGATGAACTCATGTCGCAATCGTTTTCTTTTTTTCCCACGTTTTTTTTCTTGGTTGCAGTGATCAACAAGCGTCGCCATGATATACATTTCTTTCTCAGACTTGTCCATTTCTTTAACATTTAGGACGTGTTTGAATAGTACACCGTCTTCAAACTTGGTATGGTAGTTGTTTGGACAACCACATCCGTTTATTTTCAATTGTTTTATTTTTATTACATCAATATCATCGTCTGGCAAGACGATACTCGGTCCCTCTACATCATTATCGGTACCCAATAATGCGGGATGTGTTCAACAAATCGTCTTGCCCGTTCTTCTATGTTAATTTCTCCATCAGCATCTTCGTCGCTGGCACTCGAATTTGTATCGTCATCGAATTCCGCCTCTTGTGATACCATGGAGTAGTCAGTAGTGTTCGCCCGAAATGTTCATAAAACAAACTCTCCAATTCCTGGAAGAGCAAACACAACTAGATGAAATTTAATCATTGTGAATGGTGCTAATATTAGCCATTTTGTTATTGTAACTTTGAGATACCAACTGAAGGTTTTCTATGGGAATTATTGTTTATATGTGATATAAAAATGGACGGGCTGCATACTGGCCTGCTACATGTATCTATTAATTGTAATGGATCTACTGTAGATTTAAGGACGAGTGAATAAATTCGCCCATAGTCTGTTTATTGAATTATACTTATTGAACAAACACGAACAACATTTAAAGTTGAATTTATGTATATTCTAGACGTTCTTAACATGTTTACAAATGATACTGTTGACGGTCAAAAGTGATTTTCGCGATCACAAGGCATGTAGAACTTGCTAAAATAAATTAAAAAAAAAAAAAGTGGACAACGGGAATCGAACCTGGGTCTTCCGCATGGAAGTTTAACGCTTACCCACTACTCCAAACCATCTTATAAATATTACATTACATTTACATCTACTCAAACTTAATCAATTTATCTGTTTATCGATTAACACAATTTCTATTAATAGTCATTTCATGTGCGGATCCAGTGTTACAATGTATGAGGGAGATGGGGTCAGGGCATTAGATGGTCATTATCATGCCTTTATCAGACAGAAGTGAGAACATGTACATGCGAACAGAGAAGAGAACATCTAAGGGCATATTTTGTAAACATTATTAAAACGTTGTATTAAGGGGTTCAGATTTCAACAGTTGAAAGGACGTCAAATGTACGCCAAATGAATGCGAGCCACTCCGTTGTGTTTGGTGTGGTGTAGGGAGCTTTATTTCGCCATTGGTGTATGGCATGTTAAACGTTGCAATATTGTATAAAATATTTATTTGGTGTATACAATTTATTTATGGTATATATTAATTAATTATTATTATATATATTGGGTATTGGGTATACATATGTTGGGTATAAAACATATTTGTTGTGTACAAAAATATTTGTTGTGTATAAAAACATATTTTATATGTATAAAAAATATTTGTTGTGTATAAAAACACATTTGATGGGTATAAAAAATATTCATTCTATACATTTTTTTATTGTGCATAATTAGCATGCTGGGAAATAATTTTGTTTTTGTTACGGCGAATTTCATTGGTTGCAAGTAAGAACAACAAGTATGGCGGCGCCTTGTGACGTTGTGTTTATATTTTTTATACACAACAAATATGTTTTTATACCCAATAAATATTGTTTATACCCATAAAATATGTTTTTATACACAACAAATATTTTGTATACACATCAAATATTTGTTATACACATCAAATATGTTTTTATACCCAACAAATATATTTTTATACCCAATAAATATTTTTTATACCCATAAAATATGTTTTTATACACAACAAATATTTTGTATACACATCAAATATTTGTTATACACAACAAATATATTTTTATACCCAATAAATATTGTTTTATACCCAATAAATTATTTGTATACACCATAAATAAATTTTATACAATATTGCAACGTTTGACATGACATATTGGTGCGCCTGATTATGTTTACTCATAACTAAATTAACAGTGAATTGTGTATTCTGACATGTTTTATGCGTGGTGTGTGTGTTTGTTTGGGGACGTTTGCGACATGGGGCGCAGGATGTATCCCATATAGTTCCGCCAATCATGGCTGATGGAAATCTTTCAACATACACTGTTGTTATTTGTGTTTTTGTTTTATTATTTGTGTCATGTATATATTATAAGTAGCTGATATATGTTGCTTGACTGATAGATCTACATTTAATCGTACCCAGATGTAGAAAATATCTCACCTTATAGGCTTACTGCATGTACCTTGAACATACGATTTTGAAGTCTGAAGATGCTCAGACTCGGGTTTCGGACACGAATCTGCAAGCTTTTACTCAGTGAGCGAATATAATGTGTTGATTTCCCAGAAAAATAAACTATACTCACCTCAAGTTCCTCTTCCATCTGGCAAGTGTTCTTAATCCAATCTACGACGAATTAGCACTGTAATCAGGGGGAAATCGCGACACTTTAAACGTAAACGTGGCGGCAAAATATTTTGCGGCGACTTTTTGAATCGACCTTCTTTGCGACGTCGTTTACTGCTTATCGTGACGTTGTCATTAAGCCCGGTTTTCGCATGGCGCGGCCCAATTATATTGTGTGATGTTCCATTTAAGCCAGTATCTGGGAAAAAAACAATTTAGTAAACCCCAACTCTGATAGGACTGTCGCAGACCATACATGTACATATGCGGTGTCTACATGTTTCACTATGACTAAATACCACCATACTTGTGCGCCAGCTAGTCTGATAGCATAACCTTATAGTTATGGAGGAAAGCATCACATTTATTTATGTGAACTGTCAAGGTATGTCTCAACTAGAAAAACGAAGAGATGTATCACATTTTTTGAAGGATAAAAGGTACTCCGTGTATCCCCTACAAGACTCTCATTTTACGGGAAAATAACACAATTATATTAGATCATTGTGGGGATATGACTGCTTTGTTAGCTCATATACAAGCCAAACACGAGATAGACACTATTAATTATGTCAATGCTAATAACCCGAACTCCAGAGGTGAAGTTCTAAATTTAATGTATGAATTGAATTTATCTGATGAATGGAGGGAACTAAATATGGAAAAAAGAGTATACACATGACATAAGAAAAATTATAATCAACCAGCTAGATTAGATTTCTTTCTGATATCCGATAGATTTGGTGCAAACCTTCAAGATTCAACTGTGTTGCCTGGATATAGAACAGATCATTCAATTGTCCGGGTTAAAGTTGATTCAGAGTACATAGTGTATACTGTTATGTCGTTATTTTAGGTTTTGTGATTATTTTGCTACAATGTGTGAACCAAGGTTTTTTTCTCATCTATATACCGCATACAACAATACTGGGGTTGGTTCCATTTTTGTCTATAAGCCATATGGCCGCCATCTTGAAATTAAAAAGTGATTATGATTGGTGTTTTTGCAGCGAAAAAGACATTATTATGGACAAGAAATATTGGCAGAATGAGTTCAATATACTTTGAGACACCAGCCATTTTGGTCTTCAAAATGGCCGCCATTTCAAACTTGTAAATCCAGTAATTATTGTAAATGTTTGAATGTCGTGGTAATATTTTGTATGTTCCTTCAGGTTATACTCGTATTTCTTTGAACACAGTCTGCTTAGATCATTGCTAACTAGTATTGTGTTACGAGTATCCATTATCTTCAAAATGGCCGCCGAAACTAGGTGTGTTATGTACATGTTGTTTCAAATGATATAGTGATTGGAACGTGTTTTGAATTTCAAAATGGCCGCCATTGAAAATAATTTATATTTAACGTCAACGTCATTATATGTGGTGTTTTTTATTAGTATTTTCATTAAAAACATTTAAAAAAGAAGCTGGTCATTTATTGTGAAAGTAAGACTATCAATGGGCATGTCATCAATATTAGTTTCACCATCTACATTATTATCCATATATTTTACCTTATTTTCTGTTTAATAATATGAATGTTAGTGTATACTGTTATGTATATTTGCATTTGTTTTGCTACATTCTTGTAACCGATGTTTTTTGTCATCTTTAGAGCACGAAGAACAAAACTGGGGTGGTTCTATTTTTGTTCGACAATTCCTTTGGCCGCCATCTTGTATTTCAAAATGGCCGCCCTGAAATGCTATGTTCATTATGGCCGGCCTGAAATGCTATATTCATTAATTATACACTTCTAATACAGGCAGAATATTGATTACCTTTTTGGTGATAATTATCTTTTGACCACACACAACAAAACCTGCGTTATTTTCATATTTAACAGGTCCTATGGCGGCCATCTTAGATTTAAAAATGGCCGCCCTGAAATCTTATACAATATATTGTAATATTCATACTACATTTATGATGCAGATATCATTTTCTTTTTCGGCTATGCCATCTACATACTTCAAATAATAAAGCTGGGGTAGGTTCCACTTTTTCAGATAACTTGTATGGCGGGTATTTTGTTTTAAAAATGGCCTCTATGTAAATAATATTTCTTGTGTCTTTACTACTTACTGTCTTTAGTAATATGTATTTACAGTTAGGTTGTGTTGACTGTTTTGCTACGTTCTTGGAACAAAAGTTCTTCGTATCATCTAAGAAAACATGAGTTGTTCCTATTGTATTCTGATTTTCAAAATGGCTGCCGTGAAAATCATATAATTCTGATATAATCATGAACAACTCATTTGAACTGATTTTTTCCCCAGACTATAATCATTATTGAAAGTAAAATATATATGACTAAAGTCAATTTCAAGTCACTGTTTATGACAAACATGTTATAGTTCAAAATGGACACTGTGTGTATGCATGATACAGTGCTTTCAATCAGTTCCATCACCATCTGAGTCTACATCTTGTTGGTATTCCTGAAAGGCAGGGCTGGCACAATCACACACGAAATGTGGTCAAAGGAGTAGCTTATATAAAATACGTACCCTATACAAACTTGTATGCAGGAAAGTGTAGACGAACTGTCGAAAAGGCAGTATTTATGTGATTAAAACGCTATGTGAACATGTTCAGTATGTGTAGACGACGTGTGTAAAATGTCCGATTGAATGACAAAACATTGTTTGAGAGGATGAATACACTCTATACATAATACAGAATTGTATGCAGAAAACAATAAAAAAAACGGCCGCGTTGAAAATGCAGTATTGTTCCATGGTCATTATCATTATTTACGATTACCATATGGCCTTAAGAGGTCAAAACTTCTGTGTCAATATAAAAGTGATCAGTGCATTGATTGTCCAAATTGCGTTTCACTAGTTGAAATTGTCACAAAGCCAGAAACATGTAGACCTACGCATCTATGTCTTCATTATGGTGTGCCACAAAGGTAAGCCAATGGCTAATGCCTTCATATCATTGATTCTTGCAGAAAACTAATATGCTCTGATTGAACATGAATAATGAGGCATGTTATTTGGCCAGAAACGGTTTTGTTATGTGTACTGACTGACTGTTCAAATGGAGTAAGATATCTTGCTTCTCATATCCATGATATACATACATGTACTCTATTTGTGTCATCACAGATTACAGGATATTTCACTGCTGTTGAAGCAATATGGCCTGTCAATGAAACACGTTTCTGGCAAAACCATACTAGTTACTGATACGCTAACACACGAGTCAGTAACATACATATATTCTAACTTTATAGAGGGTAGTATTCGTTAACTTACCTGGCAGTGATCACGAGTTGTAGTAGTAAAATGCACAATTGATTCTGCTAGAAAAACGAGTCTACAGTGATAGCTCAATTTCAGAACGCAAGGGAGAGGATTTAAATAAGCTTGCTTTCAATCCAATCCCATTTGCATAGTACTGTATATAGTAACTTTGACACTGACAATGAACTTGTAAACAATATGCAAATAAAATATGTTTAAACTAGAACGCAATGTCCGCAGAAAATACTGACGTTATGGGAATACGGAAATAAGCTGAAAGGATTTAAACATACAAGTCTGACTACATTCGAGTCTGAAATGTTGCAAGCCGTGCACAATGGCCATCTCGGCATTCCGAAGCGTCTTAGACGAACGCTAGATATTATGTTCTGGTAAAATGGTAGGAAGATGTTCAATTAAAGACTGACATGGCAAAGAGACATACTCTGATATCACACTATGTACCAGACCACCCATGACAAACTGTTGCTATAAACATTTCCACATGGAATGAAAATGAATTTATGGTAACTGTTAACAACAACAGACATACAGCATACAAAATGGCCATTGGACAGTTGAAAGGGATTTGCTGTAAGCATGGTATACCAAGTACACATGACAGTGTAGGATGAAATCTGCAATTTTCTGATTTTGCAAGCAAATATATTTCCTTAATGGCACCTGCTCTATGCAGTCAATATCCAGTGGGTTAGCTGAGCGAACAGTAATCATTGTGGAACAGTTTCTTTAAAAGAAAAAATGAATGTACAGACATATATATGGATAATCTGAAATATCGAAACTCACATAACCGGCACGGAATGGTCACCTGCACATTTTTTGAAGGGACAGCGGCTTCTATCAAGTTTATGGCCAATAAATGTTTCAATTTGTGTCAAAATCAGATCCAGTCATAAACAGAGCAAGAAACGCTATGATAAACGTATAGTAGCTTTAAAATTAAAAGAATTAAACATTGGCAACTAAGTCGGACTCCATACAGACAGCAAATTGTTGAAACCAGTTGCAGTCTGCTTGCACAATATACAGACTGCAGATGGTGCATCATGTCGCCGTAGCATGACATCAAGGGAAAATATGAGTATTTACCTTTGCAATGCAATATACAAGACATTAATATACACCTTATTTTATCAAATGGATGATTTTCCATATTGTTATCTTCTTATTTTAAAGGAAAACACACATACGGACCAATATATCATTTGCAGAAACATAACTATAAGCCACAACAATACGTATTACAAGTAAATACGTAATACAATAATATGTAATGCATTGTAAGTCCTTGAAGTGGCAATAATTTCCAGCGGCCATTTTGATGATGGTTTCTGGTACTACAGTACTAGTTAGAAATAATATTAACAGTTTGTGTTAATTGTATTATTAGCATAGGCAGAAGAAACATACAAAATATCACCACTGCATTAAACATGTAGAATAAATATCTGATTGTCAAGTTTCAATGGTGGCCATTTTAAAAATAGAATGGCCGCCATTTCAAAATATACTGAAATACTCTGCCAATATTTCTTATTTTATTGCAAACTTTATTCCGACAAAGAAACTAGCAATGTCAATTTGAACACAATATTTAACAATATGGAAATTCCAAAATTGTCAGAAAAACATAAAAATAACATAGAAGGTCAAATTAAGTTGTCAGAAGCAGCGTTTGCTTTGAAAAACAACATGTATATTGGGAAATCCCTGGTTCGGATGGATTTTCTGTTGATTTTTTAAAATTCTTTTGGACGGACCTTCGCTACTTTTTAATTAAATCATAGAATTATAGCTATTCTATTGGAGAAGTATCTGTAGCTCAAACAGAAGGAATTATAAAGTGTATCCCAAAAGTAAATACAAATAAACGGCTCCTGAAAAACTGGCGGCCGATTTCTCTATTAAATGTGGCATACAAAATTGCTTCCGCAACAATAGCTACACGTACAAAAACAATCCTACCATCTATTATAAACGAAGACCAGACTGGGTTTATAACGGACAGTTATATAGAAGAAAATATAAGAACGATATATGATGTATTTGATTATACAGCGAATAATGATATTCCATGTCTCCTATTACTTATTGACTTTGAGAAAACGTTTGACTCAGTCTCTTGGTCATTTATAAACAACGTCTTAGATTTCATCAATGTTGGTCAATCAATAAGGAATTGGTTCAAAATATTATATAATAATATAAAATCACGAGTAGTAATTAATGGACATCTATCATCCTGTCTACCCATTGAACGAGGCTGTCGACAAGGTGACCCCCTATCACCATACATATTTGTAATATGCGCCGAAATACTGGCCCATCTGATACGGAATAACGCAAATATTAAAGGTATCAGTATACATGGAAACACCTTCCCTTTATCACAATATGCTGACGACACATCCATATTCTTAGATGGCTCAGCTCGATATTTAGAACATACCGTATTAGTGTTAAAATTGTATGGGAAAATCTCCGGCCTTGGACTCAACGTCGAACAAACTAGAGTGATATTGTCTTGATCGAAATATTGTAGTACTAGTACGATATGCAATGAGACACCAATATGCTGGGACCAATATACCTTTACATTGCTAGGCGTACGTTTTTCAAGCAATCTCAGCAGACTTATTGATCTAAATTACACCGCTAAGATTCAAGAAACCTGGTGCAGTGGTCAAAGCGTAATTTAACACCATTAGGACGTATAACCGTCATTAAGACACTAGCAATATCTAAAGTGGACCATCTATTTTTAAGCTTACCAAGTCCGAACGAGAATGTAATCAAACAACTCAATAAACTATTTTTAAGTATCTATGGGATGGTCCCATAGACAGGATCAAACGTGATATGGTTATTAAACCGTCCAACTGGGTGGGCTGTCGATGTCAAATATTTTATATCGGCAATGAAAATATCGTGGATAAGAAGAATTTCAAATAGAGATACTAAATGGTTAGATCTGCACCTACATGTTTGCCCTTTTTTGAATGTTTTTATGAAATATGGACCGAATAATATTTATAGAAATATACATAGAATAAATAATGTCTTTTGGAAAGACGTTTATAAATCTTACGCTGATTTTTCGAGCATACTAATGCCAACCACTTTTGAAGAATTCATTGCACAACCTATATGTTACAATACAAAATTGCAGGTAGGATACGAACCGATTGCTGACGAACGGATTCACTCTAATAACATACAGGACATGCGTAAACCCGATTGATTGTTTTTATTATACGAATAATTTACCGATAAATACAATATTTCAAACATAAACTTTATAGATTTTAATGGCATAATACTCGCAATAAAATCCGCAATGGGGAGATTAAATATAATATCAACATACATCCCTAGTTAGATAGGACCATATATGCCTGTTCAGCTATCATTTATACTAAAGAGTCCAAAAGTGAGTAGAGATATATACAATGTACTCATAAACAATCGAGTTCAGCGTATGCATTTCGCTTAGCGTTTAGTACAACATTATACACTCAGTTGAACTTTTTCCAATATAGACTAAATCACAGAATACTAGGCACAAACTCATTTTTACATAAAATCGGCGTTATACAAAACAATTCCTGCACGTTTTGTCACGGAGAAGTAGAAACAGTCGAACATCTATTGTGAAACTGTCCAATAATACAAACATTTATATCTTCTTTTAAAACATGGATTACTGATAATTGCAACGGTATAAACAATGTGGAACTAACTATGGAAAGTTTTATGTTTGGAACAATGAAATATTGAATAGTTTTTAATTAAATCATTATGAGACTGGATACCGATGTCGTCAGCTACCTCACTGTCCGGTACGGCCACACTATGCTATAGCTGATAAATAGCACATACTCTCCTGTAGCCACTTACTACCACTTTGAATGCCAGATACTGATGATTTATATGTGTCACATAGGATCACGCGGACAGTTAATATATTCACATAATAAAATACTAAACAAAAATAGATTTGTGCATGGACAGTTGTTTCTTGTGCCGGAAGACAGCTCTGTAAGGACACGATAAGTTATATAGGTATGCGAATTGGTGCCGTCCGTGACCAGGATTTGGGTTGAAGCGGACAAACAAGACAAAATATGGAAATAGACACATTTGGGATGGAGGTTAGTGCCAGTATCCTGGATTGTCACCATACATATGTTTCACTGTATATGTAATTCATGGCAAAATGTCTAAAAAATGTGAAATAGTGAAATTCCGGGAAGAAATGCATGTTTTCACGCAGAATCATCTGCGGCTATGCTGGTTGCATATGTTGTAAAGTAAATTTTGTCGACCAGTGACTCATTTTAAACAATTGCAGGTCCTCAGCATTCTACACACTTCCGAAATTGTATTGATGCGTTTGAAAAATTGCAATTTTTGAGGAATTGTCAATTTTTTATGAAGCAAAACCTTAAGTTTCAAGTTTGTCTTTCAAGCCAGTTTAGTTATAAGAATTAATTATTTGGGAATTTAAAACCTCATGGGTAGTATTCATTTCTTATTAAGTGTAATTTAAAATTCCCTGAATGAGTAGGTTTTGTTTGTTTGTTTGTTTGTTTGTTTGTTTGTTTGTTTGTTTGTTTGTTTGTTTGTTTGATGGGGTTTAATCCCCACACCAACACTGCATGTCTTGGAAAATTAGAATTTAAGGCAAGAACAGCATATATATAGCTACCTTGTTTTTCTGTGTAAGTTGTATAATGGGAGATCATTAAATACAAAGAGACACCATTTGCTATTTTCACTTGTCAAGGGCCATAACTATGTCAATACTACATGAATCCGCATAAAAGATAAGCTGTACAACTACATATAGTGACAAACATTCCTGTAATATTTCGCAACTGTAACTCAAACACTTTTGGAAATACGCGCTACACAAATTTGTGATGAAATTTGTGATGCCGACAAAATTGCCCCCGTACTGCATGATTGTGCAAACAAAACCCCATGTGCACAACTACACATGCTGATTAACATCCCTTTATACTTTCATGCCAGTAACACAAATACGTTTTGAGGTACCGGCAACACAAGTTAAAAATCAGCAATTTTCACTAAGTCAAGGGCCATAACTGCGCCCATACTCTATAAATCCGCATCAAAATCACCAGATGCACCACTCTACATGTTGATAAACATTGCTATTTGCATGACTGTAGCTCAAATAGTTTTTCAGTTATGTGCGACAATGAGTTGAAAATCGCCATTTTTCACTAAGTCAAGGACCACAACTCTGCGAATACTGAATGAATCCGCATCTGAAACCCCAGGTGCACAACTTCACATGATGACAAATATTTCCATAAGGTTTAACGACTGTAGCTCAAATTTTTTTTCAGTTATGTGCGACACAATTTGAAATTCGCCATTTTTCACGAAGTGGAGGACCATAACTCTGCGAATACTGGATGAATCCGTATAGAAAACACCAGGTGCGCAATTTCATATGATGACAAATATTCCCGTAAAAGTTTGCGACTCTACACACGGACGGACGGACGAACGGACAACCATGCCAAAAACAATATATTTTACCCAAACCCATGATGGCCAACAGATGTACTCTACCCAGTTGACCAATGGAATGCCACTAAGTACCCCATATTACACCCTATTTATAAATATGGACAACGTTTCATCTGCAAATAAAAAAAACACAATGTCATATTAATACAATTTGCACTTAAACTTTGAAAGTTTCATATTGTTTTACAAGTTTTACAAGTTTTGTGTAAGTCATTGCTAAATGTAGTTTTGTTTAATGTTTGATGACAAAATCAATTATGTCAGGGCCAGAACACGGCTAAGATGAACATCAGAACATCAATCTGAACAGACGGAAATTTAAAAATTGTACGTAATTATGTTTTCTGTATTTATAATATCATATCAAAAGCAGATTACAACAATTCTGGACTTTATCCATGTATGAACTTGTACCATTCAGCCAGTCTCTTCATATTCCTTAACAAACCTAAAATTTGTCACCACCGTTTGATCCAATTGCCAAATAATTGGTATTATAGCACAGCAGTGGGCAAATGTACATTCAGATTGATATGATTTATATTTATTGTACATATCCTACCTTCTATACTGTATCTGTATATCACGTTATACCACTGATCTCCAATTAAGGTAGTTGGCGTGGTAACATTGTAGTCTCCATAGAAACCCCTGAGAACACCACTATCAAGAGAGATGGTGGAGTTGAGGGTAGAGAGGACCGGGTATGGTCCAGTCGTGTATCCGGAGTCCAGCTTCAACCACGTCTCAAATGTGAAACTAGAAGAAACGTTGGAAAAAACATAATCATTTCAAATAAGGCCATAGCAAGTTATTTCTCTGTTAAGCGTTCGCGAGCGGGTAGGTTTTGAAAGTGGTTCTGTGAAAAAACAAACACACTATGTATGCTGTTTTACACTATTTGCTGGTGAAGTAATATGAAAAGTGTTGAGGGGACTTGTCTAAGTATTAAATCAGTTCATGAATGTTCACTTAATAAGTTTAATAATATTAGTTTCGTCTTATTGTTTCTAAAGTTTGCTGGCGGAAATTTAAATTTATGCTAAAAACGTCAGTGTGCATAGGGTTGAGGGAGTTTTATAACATAAATGTAGGCCCTTGTGTGTTTTTACCGTATATGTAAGTAGGTTTTGGTCAACTGGGTGGATGCTTAACATAGAAGATATGGCATGTCCTAAGGTTATCAAAAACAGATGTCGGTAATGAAACTAGAAAAGTTTTTGTAAAACAAAATGTCACCGCTGTTCAACATACATGAATACAACAGCAATCACTGAGTGAGTGATTGGAGAAAGAAACATTTTTAGAGTTGAAAAAGGGTATAACGGCGGGTGGATCTGTGGGATAGGGGGGGGGGGGGACATTTTATGTTATGCACTCCTGCACTTGATGGTTGGTATGTATTCAGAGTATTCAGAGAATAGGCCAAAAACTGTAGAAAAAAGGGCATAGCTGCGGATGGATCGTTGGGAGAGCGAAAAGTTTTAGGTTACGCACTCTTGTTCTTGATGGTAAGGTTATATACCGAATATGAAGAGAATCGGCCAAAAACTTTAGAAGTAGTTCGCCGGACAAGGAAAATTGTCTACTGACAGACAGACAGACGGACGGACTGGCAGGCTAAACACTATATGCCACCGACAACTATTGTTGCTTAATACCTGGTCAAAGCATGGAACAATCAGTATCAGATATGCACTTTATAAACCACAGTCAACGAAACACAATTCATGGAAGAGCAATATTGAAGCGACACAGCCAACGGGCATTCAGCGTGTTTCGGCTTTCATCGGTATAACTACATATCTCTGAACAAGGCTTCTAACTTTGGTCGGACATGACCTCGTATTAAAACACATTCCGCGATTTTATTAACGCTATAATGTGAATATTTTGGCGGAAAGAGCAATTTGAGAATTATTGTTATCTTGCTAAAATAACATAGTTAGAGCATATTAATGCAACTCATATCGAATTACAGGTCCTTTTCCTAGATCGGACACAACCTCGTATCATAACAAATGAAATAATGTGTTAAATGCTCTAATGTCAATATAGTAGTGACAAGTTCATATGATCATTTGAGAATTATCGATATCCTGCAGAAATACATAGAATGCATACAAAATGACAATGTTAAACATGTTATTTTGTTCTGATACGAGGTCGTGTCCGACCAAAGTTAGAAGCCTTGTTCATATATATAGAGTAATACCGATGAAAGCCGAAACACACGGAGAAAAACGCTGAAAGCCTGTGACGCAGCCAGTGAAGCATCGATGTAAACGCATGTGTATTACGTATTCCTCGCTTCGAATTTATCCCTCGCAGACAACATTTGGACCGAAGGTCATACATAGGATTGCAATCTGTCAGTTGTCGACTTTGTCCCGAGAGACACAACTCGATAGAGACGCAACTCGCGTCTCAGAACTCCCAAGGCCCAAATATCCACAGGTGGAAGAATCGGACCTAGGACCCAATACTTGGCTCTTTTGGAAAACGTTACCCACCCACCCATTTCTATGCACTATACATTACTGTGTTTTGCTGTTATGTATCTCTGTATGATGTTTCATGACTGCAAAGCACTAGAATGTGCCATAAAGCACTAGGATGTCTGATTTACATTGGAACATCCAAAGGTGTCCGGGTTTGGAGAGGTTCCACTGTACGTGTAAATTTATAAAATAAATATTGTTGAATGAGCATAATAATACACGTGTAAAATACCCAATTTTACTTCGAACAGACAGCTCATATCTGCAGTCTGTCGGTTCAATCGGAATAAATCACGACATCTATTCAACTAAATGTGAAACAATCAGCGTAGACTCCGACCAGAACGCACATACGTGCGATCAAAATCTTGAGTCCAGACAGCTTGTCATTATAATATTAACTGCATCAGACTATTTTGCAAATTAATATAAATAGTCTTTTGAGTTTGACAATAATTGTATGTATTGTGAGATCCAATAGTGTGAATCCTACCAGATCGGGCATAACCACAGTCTGATGGGCTCCACACTATAGGTCGCTGGCTTTGTTATACATGTTTGTTATTTATAGATACAAACAAATATATATATAAATAAACGGGTAGTCCACTGACAACTAAAAAAAAAAAAAAAAACATTACTGTACAGCCTTTTCCAAGGCATGCAGACAAGAGTTTGTGAAAATTCCCAGACATGCTTAATTTGTTCAGGTTCACTCAAACACAGCCAGTTTCGATTTTGTTCTGCTCATTTACGCCTCTGGCAATAGATTAATACATTAAGCCCCCACATGTATTCACTTTAACCATATGTACGTGTTTAGTATATTGTTAGTTACGCGCATTTTCGCTACCAACGTCACAGAGGAATTGCTCTGTCCCAAACAATCCCGCACAGCCTGCTTCACGCATCTCCACCTGATTGGTTGAACACATATAGGAGTATTTATGATACCCAATTCGGGTTTTTCCGTGACGCCATTATTGATTATTCTGCGAATATAACGAAGGAATCCGAAAGTAAAGTTCACGGAAGGCTACAAATCAAAATAAAAGGACGTTTTAGATAATTTAATGTTTAACTTAGTGGATGCTACTTATTAATCACATATTGTAATAGTTCAGTTAGTGATATGTATTGCAGTGATCCACATCAATATGTTGAAACTGTAATGGGATTTCGACCCGATTTAACACGTAATTTATGCTTCCACAGCCCACACAAATGTGTGACATTTATTCGGACATACAATTATCGCCTTGTCTGTGGTACATGTAGCTAATTTGCCCGTAACTAACGAATTGCTAAAAGCAGATGCTTGAAGATAATATATTCGAGTCTTCCACCTCCCTTGACCTTTGCTCACCGATGATGATACAACGTACCAATGGTCCGTTAGTGGCTATGTGATAATTTGAACGTGATGTTGGCCCTGATTATTAATATTGGCTGGAACCATGACAATGCCAATATCCCATTACCAGACCCACTTTTTCCCTAGTGCGATACGATTCCCGACCCAAACTTCGTGAACTCCTGCTGTGCGACGCCCACACTAGTGCGGTGCCCCTCCAATCCATCTTGTGTGATCCCCATCCCATATCATGAGTCATAGCTGTTGTGTGTCTCCCACTCAGCTAGTGTCGCGATCCCCGACTGTGTGACTCCCAACCCTAGCTCCGTGCCCACTCCCACACCTGCTGTGTGATCCCCATCCCATCCCTGACCCCACCCTAGCTTCGGGCCCACCACCCACCCCTGATGATCCCCATTCAGCTAGTGTAATAATCTACCCTCAGCTTCGTGACCCACGGTTGTGTGACTCCCCACCTAGCTTCGTGCCCCTCCCACCCCTGCCGTGTGATTCCCACCCCATTATCATGAGTCCTAGCTTTTGTGTTTACCCCATATTCTTGAAGACAGACGTAACGAATGGTCATTACAATATTACCGTTAATAGTGTGCCGTTATTGACAAAGTCGTCGAGATTAATGATGAAAAACCAATCAACAACATCGTGTGATTTCATATGGGGCTAAAGTATGTATTGAAACTGTATTCAATTTGTGGGATACGAACTGAACTTGCAAATGGCAGTCGTAATGTAAATATTACTATATATATATATATCTCACCTTTCCTTCATGTTCAATGTTGTGACATCATCCAATGTGATGTGATCCCCGACTTCATTCAGGTATAACCCTTGGTTGGTGAGTGCAAGACACTCGGCCTTCAGGTATGACCAAATCATGGGGTATTCGCCAAACTGGAACACACCCACACGACCCCCGGCGATTGTCGAGTCGTAGATGGCACCCGAGTCTGCGAGTAGTGTTGCCGCACGATACACCTGGAGACTGGCAGATGAAAAGGGTAAACATGGCAACAATGTCTGGCTACCATAATAACCCATAAATATTCGGACATTATTGGAAGCAAATAAAACATATATGGTTTCCCCACAGCGTGTTCATATTTAGGGTTCGTTTGGCAGTAGTGGTATAATCATAGTAACAAATTGAATGTATTTGGATATAATTTGTTTTGGGAAACTCCTAAGTAAATTGTGTACGAAGATTTATGGTTAATACGGTAGTTGGAAAAGTGTTTCAAAATCAATATGTTTGTTGCTGCCTCTCAGATCGGGGTCTGCATTTTTAACAAACTTTAAAGATCCTTATAATGTTGCAGGAGTGTGCTAGCAGATCAGGAGTTAGACAGACCGCAATGCCATTTCTCTAGTCACAGTTACAAATCTACATGTAAAATTAATGAACACATATTTTATATACCCCGTGGAAGGGTAGTGTGTCAGTATCCATCTGTATGAGGTATTTAGGTCCCAACTATGTATATCGGGATCCTGCCAGATCATGATCACATGTTCCAGATGGCCTTGGTCAGCGTTGTACTGGGTCCTGTGCTTGAGTTTATCAATTGGAAATAAACATGTGGGGAAATTAGTCATGTCTCGGTACCACCATGGTCGCATGACCTGACGTGGTGTAACTGTGCCAGATGGGCTCGGCCAGAGTTGTACTAGGTCATGTGCTCAAATTTACCAACTGGATATAAACGTGTGGGGAAATTAGTCATGTCTCGGTCCCACCATGGTCGCATGACCTGACATCGTGTAACTGTGCAAGATGGGCTCGGCCAGAGTTGTATTAGGTATTCTGCTCGAGTCTACCTATTGTATATAAACAAGAGGAAAATAATAAATGTATCTGCCTTAATTTTCCACAATTTAAATTTATTGCACGGATGTAGTGCATTCCTGTGATCTTCACAGTGTGTTAACTTCATGAGATCACTTTCTGGACCTGTCTATCCATTTGTTACATCTATGAGACACACTGTCTAGTGTGGGTTGATCTGCGGAGACGCACTGATTATATCTATTTTAACCTCTCGTGGCATGAAGTCTTAAATACCATTCAAACATGGCAAACTCGAGATTGACAGGCTATATGAATACATGACTGTCCTCATCTTTGACATTTACCATTTCGGATTGATATCCTGAATGCCAAATTGCAAGGCAGTATGTGTTACAAAAACACAAAAATGCTGTTATTTATGCGAAAATGCTGATTATATTTCGTGGAATGTTAAATATAATTATGATTCACTGTCTACAAGTCTGGCCAGTGTAGATGCCGTACTCCGTTCTTATATTGGAAATTGGAAACAAGAATTCCGATACATAAGCGATGTTGCACAGAAGGAAACACAACCATCAAAGGAATGCATGTGAGAAATATCCAGAAGTTCCAGAAGATTAAGAGACGTCATAATAAATGTACCACAATGTTAAGTTTGTGGATGCGGACGACGATGACACGAACAACGCTGACGACAACAGAAAAAGGGCCGACTATAGATGCACCTGGTTTAGTGCAAAAATGATTGGTCGATGCCGAGCTGTACAATATCAAATAAAATAAATTTATTATCGTTCGTAAAAACAAAATGGTGTATACTCAGCATGCAAAGGGCTAATACCTTGATTTGTACGTCTTGAATCCCAACCATGTACCGTCGTGTAGAGGTAGTTGTAGTACCTCCCGTTCCACGACGTAGAATTTCATATTGTTCACGTTAGCTAGGGGGCCAAGGGGTTCCACCTGTCATGGGATGCTGTAAAAGGTTGTGTGGTACCAATGTGTTCAGTAGACCTTCACAAACAACTTCCAGGTGCACAACCCGAAAATGTACTACTGGAAAAAATATACAACCGTTTTCAAGATGGCCGCCGTCAAATATGAATATTCTATATTTATTGAATATCGTTGAAGATATAGTCACAAATTTTACTGCAATACTAAGGTTCTTTATGTTATAGAGTTTATTTGATAAATCGGTGAATGGAAAACATCACTGGTAGATAAAGAATCCAAGATGGCCGCCAAAATACATGCAGTACATCGTAACATGGCCTGCAAAATTATTGACGACACTTTTTCAATTTATTAATGTGTCAGAGTACACTAATATCATTTTCTTCAATTGGTCTTCTCTAATATATGTAGTTACTGGTGGTGGTGGTGTTGTGATGTGTGAGATGTGTTCAACAACTGCCCGAAACATCACCGGAAATTGATCGGGCATTTATGCAAGGTGCCTTTGTTGGTAGAAGAGCTGAGGGTTACCACAACGGCGTCTATATGTGGACAAGATGGAATAACGACTAATCCCCAGGCTCGAAGTAAGTGGGTGTATACGAAGGCATTGACTGCAACTGTCTCATCAGAATTAAAGAGTATGCTACATCTAGATCCAGAAATAGATAATCCGCATCGTGAAAGTGGTCGTGTCAGAATCGAAAGAGATTGTCATGACATATTAAAGGTAGTTGCTGCAATCAAAAAGAGCCCATTTGCAACACAACCACATCAAAATAGCTACTGGTCAAAAGGCAGACCCAAATGTACAACAACAACTCTTGCATGTTAAGCAAATCGGTAAGGACTCGTTAAATGATTCAATACAATAGAAGCAGAAGAAAACCAAAGTTGTGAAACTACAAACATTTGCTACTCAGAACAAAACGTCAAAGTCGCGTAAAATAAAACCACAAAGTGTACCTCTGCTTCGCATGATCCAGATTGCAGCAAGTGGTGGACAAATTGATAGTATCAACTATATTGGCAATCATGAATGCAGCAAATATCCACCATCAATATTCACAGAAGATGGCCAGATGCGATCGGGTAATAAGGCAAACTTTGTCAATGCCATGAAAACAGAGACGAATGTGAGTTCGGTGGCCAAATTGCCAGAAAGCCAGCTCAAAACAGCAGTTATTGTTGATGCTATGTTTGCCATTCGTCATTGGTCTTTCCATAAAGATGAAACATTTGGGCAGATATCCCAGCGATGCAAGCACAACTTGCTCTCAGACATACTGGTAAATACGGAATCGATTCACTTTTGCTGTGATAGATATAGGACACCAAGCTTGAAGAGAGCTAAAAGTAAAAAACGGAGCCTAAACAAACCATCTGAACCCAAAGTATATGATATACAGGAACAAATTCGTTCTCCAGAACCACTCGAGTTCTTTTCAGTACCAGCCAACAAAGCTGGATTACAGAGATTCCTATGTGACACTTGGTTGATATCCGAAACTGAAGCCCCATCTCTGAATCATGTCAATCTGTATCTTGGAGGTGGATTTAGTGAAGAAACAAAGACTTTTAAAATTAGTCATGGTTCTTCTTCTTCTACCCCTGTCCCCGAACTTGAATCCACTCAGGAGGAAGCAGACACGCGAATTGTGCTGCATGCAATCCACAGTGTTAATCATGAACACACTCAACGCTTGGTGATTCATAGCAACGACACAGACGTGATTTTCATCTTAGTCTGTTATACAGCATCTCTACTGAAAGATTTGTCAGAAATATGGATTAGAACAGACAGTGATGCATACCTGCCTATACACGATATAGCTGCAGCATTAGGACCATCTCGATGCCGATCCCTTCCCTTCATTCATAGCCTGAGTGGAAGAGACACCACAAGTTTCTTCTAATATACCAGTAAGAAGACATGGTTATCCATCTGCCAGCGATGCAAGACTTTGCCGAAACTTCTGACGTTTTCCAGCTTGATGACAATGTAGCCAAAGAAGCAAAGCAACTGATGATTGGAGTGTATGCTAAATCAACCGATGCCGGCCAATCTCTTGCTGACATTCGAGCTCACAAATTTCTGAACAACAAATCAACACTGTTGAAGATTCCACCACCAACGGAAGGCATATTCCGTTCTCATCTAAAGCATGCAGCATTGGCAACCACAATAGACAAGTCGGTGCACATTCCTAAGCCAACTCTACCTTCATTTGAGAAATTCGGATGGAATGCCAAAGATGATAGCTATGTTCCCGTAACAACGTCTGAACCACTATGGCCTCAATAAATGGCCAGATCGATTGCCTGCAGTTGTACCAAAGGGTGTGGTAATAGATATTCATGTGTGAAGAGGTGTACCATGCTATATTGCTTGTCGATGCACCGGATCGCAAGAGAAGTGTTCTCGCGGCTGATGACTTGAACAATGACATAAGTGAGAGCAGTGATGATGAATCCTATATATAAACAGTGCACAAGTAGTGAATGTTAAAGCGAATGCATCACATACATCGTGTTATTCTTTATTTGTTATTACAGAATTTAAGAACTATACATATCAGTATATAAAACAAAGAAACTCAGCAGATGAAAAATACATGTATGCATAAAACATTGTTAAAATATTCTGAATTCAATGACCAAAAATAACAGTTGTTTGATATTATACTTTCATCTAAAATCTATAATTGCATTAATAATGTATGCGACACACTCGCTTTAACATGAAGTAATGTGTACCTCATACGATTGTATTTTGACTGAATAATGCGTGCTACAGCAATTGTTGCCAAAGAAATTGCAACTTTTATTTAATGTTCAACTTATTATTTTTTTTTGTGTATTTCTGGCGACCATATTGTCTGTCATGTCCATTTTTTTATAATTAACAACGTGATGTATCCCCTGATGGTATGAATGTATTCTGTGGCCCAGAGCACATAGGTTTAGCAACAGGAATTGTGACTATATGTGCATTTATACCAGCTATTTAGTCACAAGTATATTTTACGGCGGCCATTTTGTAAGTGGCTGCCATTTTTTTCAAGTAGCACATTTTTCGGGTTGTGCACCTGTAAATTGTTTGTGAAGGGTTCCTGAACACATTGATACCACACAACCTTTTACAGCATCCCATGACAGGTTGACCCCAAAAATGGGCTTTGGCCCCCTAGCTACGTAGCCAAACACTAACCCGAAGTAATCTGAGGCGGTCTCGTCATCAGCAAAACATGTGCCGCTGTACCTTACAGCTCCGCATGTCTACTCACCTAGATATCGCACCAAATTCATAAATATATGAAGGTGTAACTAGGAAATGGATGCCCCACATATCGCTTTGATAATAAACGAGGCAAAATTCCAATTCCAAAAGGGGAGATAATCCATGACCTGGGTGTCGAATCAATAATCTAAATGAAATGTGCGCATCTACTCAAAATGAGGAAGCTATATACTAAGTTTCAGGTCTGTAGCTATTACGATTTAAAAGTTTTACAAGTTACAAGGCAAAATTTCCAAAATTCGAAGTCGAAAAGGGGGAGATAATCTATAACCTGGGGGTCGAATCAAAAATCAAAATAAATTTGCGCATCTAATCATCGTGATTGGGTCCTACCGCTAAACAAAGGAAGGACCAAATAACATTATTTCACGATAATCAGTTAACCTGGTTAAATAAATGGTATCCGTTTACCCAAATATAACGGTGACTTATACCACTCCGTTCTGTAAAACAGCAGTAGTTTACCCAAATACAACGGTGAGTGATACCACTCCGGTATGTAGAGCGGCAGCAGTTTACCCAAATATAACGGTCAATTATACCAATTCGTTATGTAGAGCGGCAGTAGTTTACCCAAATATAACGGTGAATTATACCACTCCGTTCTGTAGTGTGGCAGTAGTTTACCCAAATATAACGGTGACTTATACATGTACCACTCCGTTCTGTAGAGCGACAGTAGTTTACCCAAATGTAACTGTCAATTATACCACTCCGTTATGTAGAGCGACTGTAATTTACCAAAATATACCGGTCAATTATACCACACCGTTCTGTAGAGCGGCAGTAGTTTACCCAAATATAACGGTGAATTATACCACTCCGTTCTGTAGTGTGGCAGTAGTTTACCCAAATATAACGGTGACTTATACATGTACCACTCCGTTCTGTAGAGCGACAGTAGTTTACCCAAATGTAACGGTCAATTATACCACTCCGTTATGTAGAGCGACTGTAATTTACCAAAATATACCGGTCAATTATACCACACCGTTATGTAGAGCGGCAGTAGTTTACCCAAATATAACGGTGAATTATACATGTACCACTCCGTTCTGTAGAGCGACAGTAGTTTACCCAAATGTAACGGTCAATTATACCACTCCGTTATGTAGAGCGACTGTAATTTACAAAAATATACCGGTCAATTATACCACACCGTTCTGTAGAGCGGCGGTAGTTTGCCCAAATGTACCGGTGAATTATACCCATTGTAATGCTACACTTGTACAGTTTACAACAAAAAAATGATCAGTCATCGTTTATCGTTTATAAAAAGAAATGTTTATTATCAGAAATATTTAGCCGCATACGGTGTACAAGAGCACAGTAGTGTATAGTCGTGGTAATAAGCCAAGCAACGGATTCGAAACCGTATTTAACCTGTAAGGTATGGAGAAAACCCCAAATGAGAACTGAATATCTACGAAAAACTATAATATATTCAGTTTGATATTAGAACACTAGTCCCCAGTGACATTGAACTCGGTGCACATTATATACGTGTATTCATGACCGTATCCATAGTAAACAGGCAGCGGCGGAATTCAAATGTTAAAATGTTTTGTGCAATTGTGTAGTAGAAATTATAGTATATAACCAGCAACTACCGCAGCGTCTGCTGCTAGTGATCAGTCATATTAAACGTTTCTATTATTTTAGATGCCATGGCGCGTGTTGTAATAAACTGAACAGCGATTTGAAAGAGACCGCTAGATAATGTTATGGATGAAATAATACAGAAATAAGCATTAATTAAATCTGCATAGCATGCAATATTAAGAGGCCGCTAGATAATGTTATGGATGAAATAATACAGAAATAAGCATTAATTAAATCTGCATAGCATGCAATATTAATGTGATAACATAATAAACAACTGCAGAAGAAAAGTAAACAGTCAGTTTGATATGTATATGTATAAACTGTCCCAGCTTTTAATAACGGTTAAATAACGGGTAAATCAGTGAGTGCCTATAATTACATCATACTCTTGTGGTCATACGACTATCTAAAAATGAATGAACATTATTATCAAAATACATGTATGTATTTGTTGTCGGACCTCTAAGTATGACACGATTGCAAATCTAATTTAGGAATGTAGTATGTGACAATATGGATGTTCATTTGTATAAAACAGTGAAAGAAATATATACATGTACCTTGTATTTTAGCAATGAATGCATTGTTTACTCATATGATATCATATCAAGATGCATGTACATCATACATGCATGTATTAGTTGGTCTTACGTATTATGGCACCTGTTAAGCATATATATCAAGAGTCTGAATGACAATAAATGTGATTTGGCCATGCGAAATGGTGTTTCGTTACTAAGTAATGCATGTGTGCAATATGAAGATATTAGTTGTAGACAAACAGAAATTATAGGTGATTTGAGAAACTCTTACAAAACTTTCAAAACATAAACAGACAGACATTACAACTATTTTCCTATTCTGTTGTATCCCTGTCTATGCACATCTGAGACCCAGTGCCTTTATGCACGTTAATACAGGGCTAACGTGATTCTCTCTGGAGATCTGAAAGATTGCAGTTGTATAACTGTTTAATTATCACAATGATCAAATCATGATGTATATAATCTGATTACAAAGTGGCTTTTAGATCATATGATCTGACCATTGGTCAATTTAGCAGCTATAGCTATCTGACATCTAGCAACAACCCATGTGGTTTCACAGTTTTATGTATTGCTAGCAACTGGTGTAAAACAAATAAGCACTCCAAGAAATGAGGTGTGATTTGAGAACAAGAATACACATTAAGATAATAGATAACTCTAAACTGAAGCCACCATAATTAAGAATACAAATCTGTTTGGGTGTCCGGTTTGGAGAGGTTCTACTGTATATTGAATTGCATTTTATTTAGGATACATTTTTGTGAAAAATATTGTTATATCCTGTTTATTTCAAAATAGAAGTATAATGTATGGTGGTACCATTCATTTTAACCATCTCAGTGGAATATTTCAAATGAGTGGTGCTAACACACCATGATTATATATCATGGATATCGATGTGTAGAATATTGCATTACCTGTATGTGGTGTCCTTCAAGTCAATGGTCTCAGATATGCGCAAAACGTGATGAAGCGGATTACTGTCTGTTCCACATGTTTACAAATGGCCAATTAATTATGTTATGGCTTTCTGAACGATGGTAGGTCCAGCAAACATCATTCGACGGTGGAAAATTCGAATTAAGCCGCAAAACATTATTCACAGTTTCAAAGCAGATGGCAAGTTCAGTTTTCATGAACTACTTTCTCCATAAGAATTTCCTGTTGTTCGTTGCTTGTTTTAGCATTAGTAATGGTAATGGACGTACATGTGCACATCATAAACTATACTGAACACCATAAATATCACATCAATTCTGCTAAACTGGAATATTTGTATAGCAATAATGCAATGATGTTCTCGCCATATTTTATAGCGCAATATCAGCTGATGGCAATCTGTATATCAAGCTTGCAATCCATGCGGTATTAACGGTTTATGCATGTATGTGTGTTTATTAAACGGATGCATGGACGTCGTAGCAATCGGTGCATCTTTATAAATGCAAGCATTTAATTAAAATTGATATACATGTACATGTTCAATGTCACAACATCATTGCTTTGTCGCGCCATTAAGCGGCACATACACGATACATTTTATTGAGCAATACACATGTATTTTTACTAGGTTAGCTCTCTTGGAGATTGTTTTATTTTAGATTGCGGATGACAGCCGTACCTTTGTCCAAACTGTCATCGGGATCTACGCCATTCATTTACAATTTGCATTTGAGATACATGCCACATGACCCTGGTGAATTCATGTGGTATGTATCTCAAATGTAATCCTATTGTATTGCGCGTAACCAACTCGGAAACACAGAGTTGAATTATCACTAAAAATGAAATTGTGCGTGTGAAGACGTGGTAAACTTAGGTTCATAAACAAGGTCTCTATGCTTATGCGAAACGAAATACACGACTGTGTATTCAATTTCCGAATAGTTAAAGCATCATCTGCGAGTTAAACATCAGATACCGTCAATCTAGTGTTATGAACGCTTCAGGTAACAAACACGCACGAATACAGATACTATCGATTTATAACGAGGTGGAACATAATGCATGTTATTGACCAGGGCCCGTATTCATAAAGAATCTTAGTCACGTCTTAAACTTAAAGTTGATCTTAACTTGCTGCTTCGACTTAGTTTTCGACTTACGGTCGTCTTAAATTTTAAGAAAATCTTAAGTCCTATTCATAAAGGTAAGTTCGACTAAGAATTGTCTTAAATACTGTTAAATCTAAGTAAAACTTAAGACACCTCATGGGTAGTCTTAAAGAAATCTTAACTTTAAGAAAAAGTTAAGATTTAAAAAAAAATGGCGTCCACCAAGTATCATGCCCCCGCTTGCACTTTATAACATCCATTTTAGAAGGTATTTCTGAAAGTGAACTCATAACTTGCGTATTTAGTGGATGCAGACCTTGGATTTTACTTCGTAACAGTTACTGACCTTTGAAAATAAAGCTGACTGCGGGTAATATTGCTGGGAATATATTGGTGTTGCGCCGTGAAAAACAAATTTCGTTTCACGAACGTACCATAGTAAAATGTAATTTTGCGTATAAATTGTATCGTCATTCAATCGGGGATTATGCCTGTTACTTAGTTGACATGATGACGAACGAATCCACGTATATCCTGGTTGTGTACGGTACGTAATTAAAAGCTGTGCGTCCCATTTCTCGGACACCTTTTGCTGGCCACTCGTAACTTCTTTTCACTTCGTACCCATTCCGTTTCGGCCTCGGTACATCAAACATTTCTAATACACACAAATATGTCATTGAAACACTACACATTGGCCGGAATGGCAACTCGCATAGACACTAATTGAAAATAAATTACAGAGGTTGTATATAGTGGCAATAAAATGGTTTCAAATGGTATCAAAAAACCACAACTGACAGTTGAACTTAAAGTTAAACTGTGTAAAAGTAAACTGGTTTTTATTTTGATATCAGGTTATATATAGCGAAGTATGAACGTCAACACCTTGCTGGTCTGTTCTATATCTTAGTGCGCAAAGTGTAAATGCTATTATAGCGTGGTGTAGCGATATAGTATAACCTGTTGCATATAAAGCGGCAAACGTGTAGCTAGCCATGTCTCTATATCATGTTTAACTTCTATTTTTCATTATCTGACTTTTTTTATTATTTACTTTGCTATCGGTAGTCATAGTGCTATGTCTAGTGTCAACATTGATAATGTAAGCTAACAGAACTGGCTTTGGGCAGTGTTGGGATGGAATTTTCCTTGTTCTGAGTACATAACTCTAATTACATTACATAAGCGTTATGACACAGTACTGAGTAGTATTTTCAAATTTGCGTTTGAATCGTTTACTGTTTACTTAATTGAGAGTGGCATAAGAATGTTGCTATTACACATTTTTTTAGCTGAGTTTATGATAATATTTTTGTCACATTATGTATATTTGTCTCTCAATAAGAATATAGAGAAGTATGAACTCATCAACGCCTGCAGTTTATTGCTACATTTTAATGCTCGAAATTAAATTGTTATTCCACTAATTATTAGCGTTGACTGTTCAGTGCCTATCAATTAACGACCCAGCTGTGGTGTAGCTATATAGTGCAACCTATTTTCTATAACAGGGAAAATGTGCAGCTAGAATTTTCCTGGAACATGTTCAAGAGGATGGCTTGGTTCTGCTGCTCACACTCTCGGCACAATAACACGTTCTTTATCTTGTGGCATTCAATAGCAGAATAGCCAACATGTTCGTTGATGCATGCAAATTATTGTGGAATGCAAATTAAAAAAGGTATGGAGGAAAATTATTAATTACTGGACGGAAAAGGTCTCCTAGCTACCAGTAATTTTTTTATTACCTAACATTATTTTCAAGGAATTTTCATGTGTAAATACTGCTAATATGCATTTACATGATATAAGAAGCAATCTATTATGAAATTTAATTCAGATTTAAAAAATGTCTAAAGAAGGCACTGGCCATTTATTATAGTTAATTATTCTGAATTCTGTATTACCATTATGATTGCAGCATATTCATTTTTATAATGTCTAGAAAATTAAACATAAATACCCAGCAATATTCTATATCAATGTCAGCAAACATTACTTTGTCTCAAATATTCATATAAAGTGACCTTGAACCTGACCTTCGTGGCGATCATAAATGTTTGAGACACAGTGACTTTATATATGTAAATATGAAATGTAAAGGATATCAACATTCTAAAGAGGACTGAAATGGCTGTGGCAAGAAGGCCAAGGATAATTCAAAGTTTAGACGAGATTGCTTAGGCGAATACAGTGACTTTGAACTTGTCCAACGGTTTCGTTTAAATCGTGAAGGCATAACATATGTATGCAACCTAATAAAGGATGATGTAGCTCCGGCTACTGGTCGCAACAAAGCCATAAGTGCAATGACAAAGACTTTGATCACGTTAAGGTACCTTGCGACAGGACGCATGCAACTGTGCAGCGCTGATCACTTCGGAGTATCCCAGCCAACAGTATCCAGAGTGATCAGCGAAGTGCTGGACATGTTATCTGCACCAGAATTGATTAGACGTTTTATTATTTCTTTCCAACAAGTGTTCACGATGTACGTGTGAAGCAGCAAGACTTATATAGCATTGCCACCTTTCCGGGCATTGTGGGTGTCATTGATGGCACACACATCCAAATCCAGGCCCCATCCCACAATGAACCGGAGTACGTCAACAGGCACCATTACCACAGCATAAATGTTCAAGTCGTCTTTGACGGTGATTACAACATCATTGACCTTGTTGCCAAGTGGCCAGGAGCAACACATGATGCTCGTATTCTGAATGAAAGTGGTCTGAAAACTTTATTTGAAAGTAATAGTGTTCCGGGTAATGCCCATCTGTTAGGAGACAGCGGTTACCCTGCAAAGCGATGGTTGTTGACACCATTTTTGCGACCAGCCACCCCTGCAGAAATGGCGTACAATAGGTTTGTATTATTTTAATTTTAAACCGTACTAGCTACAGACCTGAACTTGGTATGTAGTTCTTTATATGATTAGTAGATGCGCAAACTTTATTTCGATTCAGAGTTGACCCCGGTTCATGAAATATCTCCCCCATTTCAACTTACAATTTTCCATTTTTGACTTGTAACTCATGAAAGTTTGAAACCCTAATAGGTACACACCTGAAACTTGGTATGTAGCTTCCGTATGATGAGTAGATGTGCAAAGGTTATTTCATTTTTGTATTCGACACCCGGTCATAGATTATCTGTCCCTTTTCGACTTAGAATTCACATTTTGCCTTGTAATTTGTAAAACATCTAAACCGTAATAGCTAGAGAATTTCTACATTTGCTTGATACTGAGCCATGTATTATCTGCCCCTTTAATACTTTTGGAATTTTACCTCAAAGCAATACTGGTACATGTATGTGGGGCGTCCGTGTTCTATGAACATATTTTCGATTTTTAGTTTGCATCCTTGCTGTGTACTAATTTTTCCTTCAGCTGGCATGCAACTAATTTACATAATAGAAGCAAATACATGTTTACCTTCTTTATAGGAGGTGTATATATATATATATACATAACACACATGTATATATATAGTATAATACGGGGCTTCCTGTGTACATATATATATATATATATATACATGTTATGTACACAGGAAGCCCCGTATATATATATATATACATGTTATGTACACAGGAAGCCCCGTAATATACTATGTACATGTGTATATATATATAAAAAAATATATATATATATATGCGTCTACCCATGTACTACATGTATATTACTATAATTTTTTTACAGAGCACATAAGCGTACAAGAGCGGTGGTCGAGCGGGGAATTGGCCAGTGGAAGCGTCGCTTCCACGTACTCCATTCTGAGATTCGACTCTGCCCTCAGAAAGCATGCAAGTAAGTGTTGGAAATTTGAGTATTAATTGTTAAAGGTTCATGCCCACTGAGTAGGCACAAACTGTTCTTTATTGGAATTAAGTAAGTGTATAAGTGTGTAACTATTCCAACAGTACTAACAATTACAAGTGCCCGCTATACAGATATTAATCATTTAGTAATATCTCTTTTACTGATAGTGACGCGCAGTTCTATCAGGCTATTTTCATATGCAATTGAGGCATGGCATTTTTTGATTATTTATACAAATTACATGCGTCACGTGAAAAAATAATATTTTCGACAGATTATAATATAAAGTATGATCATTGCACATCAAACAATACAGATAATAAATTGATATATTCCGTTAAAATTTTAAGGAAACATGGTTATCGCCCCTGCTATCAGTGTGGAAAGTCACGTCTGATGTAAAATGTATAATAATGCCAATCAATACGTGGGGTAGTGGTGCATGAATGTTTATTTTGCCCGAAAATGTGTCTCTGATATGAAGAATATGTTCCTACTGAGTGGGCATGTACCTTTAAGATGATGTCTTGGATATTCAATGAGTGGTGTTATTCTGTGCCAACATGCCACATTTTCTTGTTCCCTTCAGCAGGTTGAATGTGGGATCAAACACGTTGGCCCGGCCTTAAATGACCATAGCTGTTGGTAGGCCGTAAAAAAACAAAAAAAATCAAATCAACTTGTTGGATTTTTTTGATAGTTTAATTTAAATTTCCCCGAGTCACAAAATAATTTTCACACTAATGCATTTATAAAATGGGTTTTTATTTCCAAAATAATGATCATTACTTGCAAAAAGTGCAGATCCTGACGAGACGGCTCATCACGAGCCAGCTCATCTGGATCTACATTGTTTGCAAACATCGCTATGGAGATCTATAGTGTTGAAAGAGTTAATGAGAAACAGGTTATTTTAAAAACAACTAAAAAAGACCATGTGGCGTGTCGGCACATAAATAACCCCGGTGGCAGATTGGAGAAACTGTGGCAAAGCAAAGTAAATTAACACAATGCGATAAATATTCATAGGCACAGTTGTGAAGGTAAAATTGTGATGTCATATTAAGCATGATTGTGTGACGTTCGTGCACAAGTATGATGATAGAATCGATGTTCCATTTGATATTCTTTTGATGAAATTGACAGCATGCAGTTGTTTCATGTTCATGTTTGTTGGAAAATGTAAATAACACACACGTACATAAAGAAAATATAATCATGTGACTTGATATTGGGAATGATACAAATAAAATGCATTTATCATTGCAGAATTGTAATCGCTTGTGGTGTCCTTCACCAAATTTGCAAGGCAAGGGGGATACCGTTACCAGACGACGATATCGTTGCTCAGCATCACAACCAGGATGATGACGATGACCTTGATGATGGACGGGCAAACATCTCTGGTGAGGGAGCAGCCTACAGGCGGCATGTGGTCCATTCATTTTTTCAGTGGTAAGTGGTAAGCGTAGGAAAGTCTATTGATATATTGTCAGAATTTGTTTTCATCAACTCCGATCAGGGGCCTGTTTCATATAATTATGTATGAACATGCAAAATTTAAATTAACAAACGTCATTTATTACTCTTGCAAATTATTTGCACGGGTTTCGCTGTGAGAGAAAACCCGTAATCAACTCCTTACAAATAATACACCGTGAAGAGAACACCCGTAATTGCACGCCAGGTTTCTTGGAAAGCACGAGCTACCATGCAAAATGTTTAATTTTTATTACAGTCAAAATAAGGTTATTTGAAAAATTTGGAAATGGTCTCGACTAATCTAGAATGTTAATGTGATTGAACCCATTCCAAACATACACTCAAATATATCTGCGTAAATTGTATTTCAAACAGTTTACATGACGTCACATTTGACGTCACACAACGTAACGTCAAAACCGCGGGGAAAAACACGTCATTGTACAACTATTCATTCGCACAATTCATTGATTATAATCTCAAAAATAAACTAAATGTGCATATATATCCCCGCCGTGGAAGTGTAATAAATAGGATATTCCATCGTAAATGTTTGAAATAGCCGGGAAATAATACACTCGTGTCCGTCGGCGTCCATGCAAGCAACGCGTTCGCTACGCTCACTCGTTGCTTACGCGGAAGCCGACGCACACTCGTGTATTATTTCTCGCTATTCAAAAAGTACGATGGAATATCCTCTATGTATATTCATTTGCATGGTGGATAGGAAATTACCCATCGCATGCTCCCACATTAGATCTGTATCAGACTGAGCAGAAGCTACAGTGGCCTGACCTCAATATTGTAATAGAATAACTGAATAATTGCCTGACAAATGACACGTCCAACAACAGCCGTTTCCAATCATATGCAGCTAATGACCCATCACACAAGATATCAATCTTATAACGTAACTCCCATTGGGTATTACCAATAGATCTACAAGTAAACTTATGCATATATGTATATAATCTGCTAATTGAAAAACAGCTCAGTAGCCTATTTCACCAACATTGCAAAGTATACTTATCTATCAAAGTATACTTTAAGGGAGAAATTTTCAATTTAACGATAAATTTATTAATTATTGTTATACTGAATTTATTACATTATCACAGACATTTCACTCTTCCTGATCTTTTTTCTCTTTTCTTATTTTGAGTTGAAGTAGTTCCTTTTTCAGCCTCAGACACTCTATTTCTAACTTGATCTTCGTGTTATACAGAGCTTCCCGATCCTCAATGAACGGCGGTGTCAGGCTCGGCGTATACTCCAGAAACTGACAAGACGCAGAGCTGAAAGATACCATTACATGCATCAGTGACACAATGAAGCACCATCCATAGACACACATTTAAGGAATAAAACCTTTGGCTGTTGCGTGTACTGTGGTATGTAAAACAGTTGATCTAAATAAAGTGCAAGGAGTCCAAAGGACGCCTCGCAAATGTTAGAGGAAGTAGAAGTTAACACCATTTTTATGCCCTACCACGATAGTGGAGGGGGCATTTAGTGTTACCCTTGTCCGTCCCGTCCTTCCAGTCGTCCGTCACAAAACTTTAATGCTTGGGTAAATGCCTTTCTGTTTGCTTGCACGAATTTACTTAATATTTCAAACACGCATTGCTCTAATGGGGTAAATGTGCCTCGTTTCTTCGGCTGCCAGCGGGACATTCGTGTGCCGACGGGTCCACATTTCTAGTATTTCTATTTACTTCCTCTTTAAACTGACCAAATGTTTTACAAACCAGAGTAAACGCAAAAACTCGTCAGCTTCGACATTTTATATTATGCCCAACATATTATGTATTCACCTTGTACCGGCGGACAGGTGGGCACAGCTTGTCCACGCAATAACGAGAGGTCTACTATACGTATCGTACTTGATGGTCCGTAACCCACTTTGGTAGACATGTTTATCACGGAAAGACAAAGAACCATATTCATTTGTAAAACAATCTTGTCTCCCCTTGGTGGCCATTTTTAATTTTCGCACTCTGTGTCCTTGTCCACACAATAACTCATGTTCTTACTTGACGGATCGTAACCAAATTTGGTCAACATGTGTGTAGGTATGCTGCTTTGTTTCGCATACGACCATACATGTTTAACACGCCACTTCGAACAACCCTATTGTTTTTCACACTTGATATAAAAATACACACGTCTGGCACATGTATTCTCCATTGATTTTCTATCAGATCAGTGTCGAATTTACTTTCAGTCAGTACGTGCTTGCACTTTACCCTTTATATATGGATTGTATTCAGACAGGTTGCGATCATAATGGTGTTGGAAATTGCAGATTTGGAACCTACCTTGTTTGCAACATGGTGGAGTCCAGGTCAGTGATGCCGATGATGGACGGGTTGTCCTTCCCGAGGATCTGCGATACTGTCTGGGTTACAGGGTCGAGTGGGCACTAGCTGGGCCTCCCCCTGCAATGATAGAATTTAGAATTTAAGTTACAAAGAGTATTACTTCGTCCTGCAAGATGTGAGATTTGCATAATTTCATTAAATACGTTTACAAAATTTAGAATATTTTTCATAAATTAATGGTACATGCCCACTCTGTAGGGACAACATGTTCTTTATATCAGAGACGTCATCTGAGACATTTTCTGGCAAAATAAATATTCATTCACCATTACCCCACGTATTGATTGACATTATTATACATTTTATATCAGACGTAAATTTCACACTGATATCAGGGGCGATAACAGTGGTTCCTTAAAATGTTAACGAACATTACTATTGAAAATCTGTTTTTATTTGTTGATGTGCAATGATCATACGTTATAAGCTGTTGAAAATATATTTTTTCAGGGGACACATTTAATTACGGTAGTATAAATAATTAAAAAATAGCATGCATCATTTGCATATGTAAATAGCCTGATACCGCCGCGAGTCACTATCAGTAAAATAAATATTACTAAATGATTATATCTGTATAGCAGGCACTCATAATTTTTAGAACTGTAGTAGTGACACAATTATACACTTATTTAATTCCTATAAACAGTTTGTGCCCACTGTGTGGGCATGTACCGTTAAGTCAAAAATTGACAAAATGTTATATATTTCTGCATGTACTCTGAAAATTGTGTCCACTTTTGACGCCATTTAGGGAAAATATTGTAAATTTTGTAAACATATTTAATGAAATTACGCAATGTCCAAACATACACAATCCCATGTCGTGTCTCAAAGCACTTGGAAACTTTTGTCACAAACTAAATTTAACACATATTTCTATCACTGCAACCCGGAGTCGTATTGGCTTCATATACTTGTTTGTCATCATCCATAGTTTCCATATTTTTCATTCTATAGTCCACCCATGCGATTTGTAGTGTTCTATCTCAAATGTAGCTGTGACTGGAGGAATGGGGCTTATTGCAATGTTATACAAATATGGGCTTTTTAGCTAATGTGTATAATTGTAGGAAAGCCTTCAGACAGTATTGTTCAACTTTTCGAACTTTATATCCATGATAAATTCTCCTAATTATTTCAGACCCTAATTATTTGAAAAGTGATAAAAATGAGTTTATTGATACATGTACATGTATACCGTATGAACTCTTTCCATATGTCCGGATTATTGTTACTCTCGGTCAATGAAAATGCTCAAAATCATATAAATCATTTGGAGTGGGAATTATGATGAGATATGCACCAGAAGAATCGAGGTGAAAACCCATATTTATTTATTTATATAACCACATAATGATTATTGAGGCATTACAGCTGAATGACCAAGAAACAGGATCAGACTGATCAACAACTTCACTGTTCGTGAATGGTGAAACATATGTCATGCTTTTAACAATCTACATATACATGTATACAGGCTGCAGAATGAACTAGTATATCCGAAGGTAGACTGGCTAAAAATGTCGTAAGCCCGATTCTTCTTTCACAGATTTGGTATGTAAAACATTTGATCTGTTTAAAGAGCAAGGAGTCCGAACTTAAACAAATCAAATATGTTACAAATATGTTACATATAACAATAACCACAACATTCAACCCAGTTTACTTGCGTAAAATTGCCTTAGGTGTCGACAGGTTGTAAAACGTTAAGTAAATATATAGTTGCACATGCCTTATATGTATGCTTCTGATACTGTATATTTTCATATGATTTCTCCGGATTTATTTCCCTTACCGTAATCTGGATATCCCTGGTTTGGCCCTCAGGTATACATTTGGCTTTCTTGTTACGTGAGAGTTAAATTTGGTTATACCCCATGCAAAAGCACTAAACAGGGAGAGGATTTAAATAAGCTTGCTTTCAATCCAATCCCATTTGCATAGTACTGTATATAGTAACATTGACATTGACAATGAACTTGTAAACAATATGCAAATAAAATATGTTTAAACTAAAAGCACTAAGAATACTACTATTCCTATTACTTTTAGGGAGTGGGGCTAGGTGACTGGTGTGGTGAATACCAGTACCAGTTTAATTTCACAGCTTCCTATATACATGTATGTCAATATTCATTTCTAATTTTGGATTTTTTCCCAATCTATACAAATGTATGGAATTCGACTATATTAGGTAGGTGGTTGGTCGGCCGAACGTTATGCCGTAAATAATGTAGGGGTTTCCTTTTATGAATGACAATTTGCCTGGTTTGACCCTCAGGTACATTTTTATCGTTGGCTCTTTTGTTACCTGGGAGTTGAATTGGGTTATTGCCCATTATAAAAGTAGTAAGATTATTACTGATCCTACTGATTTTGGGAGGGGGCCAAGTGGTTCTGGTGTTGCGAGGACCTGGCATCAGATCGGGATTTATTTTATTTCAGGACTGAATATATAGATTTTTTTATTGTAAATATTCACTTGTGATTTTGGGATTTCCCCCAATTTGTACAGGTACTATATGGGATTTTGTACTAAACCCATTGAACCGGCCTTAAATGACCTTAGCTGCTGATAGGCTGTTAAGCCCCAACAAACAAATTGACTAAATATTAGCCTATAAAGACTTTTAGATGTCAATTGGTTGGTAAACACCATGAATCACAACAGGTAACATGGGATTCAACCCCGTTAACCCGGCCTAATATGACCTTAGCTGTTGACAGGCCTATAAACACTGTTAAATAAATAAATACCAATATATAACTAATTGCTCTAGAGGAAGATTTCTTTCAAGCTCGCGTGATTTTCTCTTTTTGTGTTCAGTAGCTCATATATGTGACTGGAGAATGTGGATTTAATTTCGTATCTGATAGATCTGGTAACAAACTCCTAATAATGTCTATTCTGCATACTAGTGCCATGATTTGTGTTTCGCTGACTGAATTGCAAACAGAGCAGACCATGACCAGGCTGTAGATGTGCAGGCTGATCTGGGTCTACACTAGTCGCAAATGCCATAGGCCCCTTTCTCAAGTCACATATAACTTGACATCATATATAATACACATGATTTCTATTATCACTTCTTTGCTGTATTGTGCGAGTCTTTTTGTATGAGATAATATTGTAAAAAATAAACGAGACGGTGTCAACTAATTTAAAATTGAACTGCCTTATTGTCCATTCACAACAATATGACACTACGACATAACTCAAATTGCCAAGTAAGATTGCCTCTGTACATAAGACAATCCTAAGAGACAATTTAGCTTCTTTGGTTGAAATTATGCCAGAGTGTCATTTGACGAAATCTCCAACTACATGTATTCACTGATAGTGATCAATCAGTGTAATATATACTGATGCTACCACGTGTCACACATAGTGACGAGATGGGTCGACAGTCTAGTCTTTCCCCATCTGTAAAAGTTAAATCTGGAAGTGTACCCTGTTGACCCGGTCTTAAATAACAGCTGTTGACAGGCTGTTAAACACCATTAAATAAATAAATCCCTCTGTTTTCATATAATGCAATACTTCAAGTAACAGTGAACTATAATATTATTTAAGCATGTGGGATATTTTTCTCTAAGACTTGAAGAAAAATGATTTCTCTACCTTTTCAGGTAGTTTGTTTTATTTGTAACTGTAAAATAAAAATCCAATTCAATTACCTGTCGCTGTAGGAGTCTTTCGACGGACAACTCATTTTTCGCCTTGGACTTGACGTTCTGCCACTTTTTTTCAACCTCTTCTCTCGTTCGCTTAGAAGCTGGATACCGGGAGTTGATGGCTCCCGTAATGCTCTCCCAGATCCTCCGCTTTTTGTCGGCAGTAACGCCAGCGGTGAACTTTGAATGTATGACGTCCTTGTTGACGTTTACCAACTCTGACAGCGCAAGCACCTCGTCATCGCCCCAATTCGCCTTTCGTTTCTTCATTGGTGGCTCCATTACGCTGTGTTATAGTTTCAGACGCGGACGCGATTGAAGACATGTCGTTTGGCGAAGTTGCTATATAAACGATGCCTTATCTGCTTTCATTGTAGAGAGTATTTCCGGTGTTACTAAAAATCGTATTGGATTCTCATAAATTATGCGCGTGACCTTTGTCTTAGACTTAAGACAAATCTTAACTGAGATTCGACTTAGTTTGGTCTAAGATTATACTTAAGACTAATTTAAGATAAATCTTAATTTTGATCTTTACTAAGACGGACTTAAGTCTAAGTTTAAGACAAATCTTAGATTCTTTATGAATACGGGCCCAGTGATCTAGCGTAGAAATATGTAGAATGCACATGATTTACACGACTTATTTATTGAAAATATCTGTTTATTGTACAGATCCATTTTGCCAGTAGAGCCACATAAGATACTACTACTACAACTTGTATATGTACATGTATCACTATTGAACATGGAAAGCGATACTATACTGGTGTAGGGAGTCTGTAAAATACGAGAGTTGTCCTATCCCGCCTCCAGCCTTCGTAACCCTGGAGAACGATTAAAATGTCAAACTTAGTCTAGCTTTATCACCGTGACCATAGCATGGTGTCTACCACGATACATGTACGATCCGATATTTGTGTGTGTGTTTTTATCAAATGTTCATTCTAGTGGGAGGCGTGTAAATAATGGAAAGCAAATACTCACGTATTGCCGATTCAACCTGGCTAACTTCAAACGAGCCGCTTCAAACACACATTGCAATGTCAATATCGCGCATCGTCAATCGAATGAAATCAATTTAATGATTGGAACAAACATAATTTGTGTGTAAATAATTGACTGGATAATAGTATGCATATATGAGTTCAATATATCTGTACATATGCCACGGTGTTTTTCAGCATTGCTTGGTTGGCCACTCAGTGTCGTGCCCGCTTGTGGACAACGTGATATAGTCGGAACATTGGCGTACGTCCTTCAGTCCGTCCTTCAGTCCGTCCATCCGTCCGAGTTTGTGTTAGTATTTTTAACTACACTATATTGTTGAAACCGCTTCACATATTAACTTCACATGAGTGTTTATCATGATTCATATTGTCATTCTACACCACACCCGTGCGGCCCATGTGCCCAATGTCAAGGTCAAAATACTTCGAAATTTACCTTAAAGTTGTTTATGCCCCCGCCGAATGGTGAGGGGGAATATAGTGTTACCGGCGTGCGTCCGTCCGTGCTTCCATCCCGAAACCTGAACGCTCGGGTAAATGTCTTAAACATGATGTATGCTTGCACGCATCTGCTTGATATTTCACACACACAATGCTCTAAGGGTATACATGGTCCTCTACCACCATGTGCTCACATACTTGGTTTCTTTAGTATTTCATTTCCATTGCTTACACGTTTGCCTGATTCGAAACCTTAACTCTCGTGTAAATGTCTTATAAGTTCTGTTTCTTTGCACGGATCTGCTTAATATTTCACTCACGCATTACTCTAATAGTCCTCAACCACCTTGTGAATCCACGATCTGCCCACCCCTGCTAAGCACAGGGTCAAGGTCACATACTTGATGCGTTCGAAAACCTTAACGCTCGGGTAGATGTCTTATAATTTATGTTTTCTTGCATTCATCTGCTTGATATTTCACACACACATTGCTCTAATGGTCATCTACCGCCCTGTGAAAAATCCACCATTGTCTTGACGCCGCTAAGCCCAGGGTAAAGGTGAAATACTTGGTGCGTTCGAAACTCGGGTACGTGTCTTATAATGTCAGTTTCCTTGCATGTATCTGTTTGGTATGTCACACACACCCATTGCCATGATGGGCTACTACATGCTGTGATGAATACACACTTCTCTGGTCCATTATGTTTTTAAATGTGCCTCGTTTTCTTTGGCTGCCATGTGCCGACAGGCCACATTTCTAGTTTGGATTTATGTTAAAGTTTTAAGAACACTATTTCTCCGCTTAACCAATTCACTCAAAACATTACATGTGTGTTTATCATCATCCATATACCATTATATTCCCAACGCGTGCTGCCCCTTTGCCAATGTCAAGGCAAAATTACATTGAAATTTACATTTGGATTTAGGTTTAACGTTTTTAAGAACATTATATCTCTAAAACCGCTTCGCCAATTCACTGGAAACGTCACATGTGTTTTTATCCATATTTTCATTATATGCCCAACCCGTGCGGCCCCTGTGCCCAATGTCAAGGTCAAATTATTTTGAAATTGACTTTAACGTTTTCAAGACAATTTGGTTAAAAGTTGTTATGTTCAGTGTATTTTTAGCTCACCTGAGCGAAGCTCATGTGAGCTATTGTTACCGCAATGTGTCCGTCGTCCGTCGTCCGTCGTCCGTCGTCCCTCGTCCGTCGTCCGTCGTCGTCCGTCGTTCGTCCGTCGTCCGTCGTCCGTCGTCCGTCGTCCGTCGTCGTCCGTGAACATTTTCAAACGTCTTCTCCTCGGTAACCATTGGGCCTATGGTCACCAAACTTCATGGTCATGGTCCTTATGTAGGAGGATTGCAAAATTGTTAAAATGAAGTCATTACGTAATACAAGATGGCCGCCGTCTAAAAATAGCACAAATTCTTCAAAAATCTTCTTCTCAAGAACCGCCAACCGGATTTCGACAAAACTTGGTAGGAATGATCGATGTATAATGCTCTTTCAAAGTTGTTAAAATGGTGACCCCGGGATCAAAAATAGGCGTGGCCCGTGGGGTCAAATTGGGGTCAAATTTTATTTTTGACCGAATATGGTCATGTCATATACCAAATCGAAGGTATCAATGAGGCGATCACTTTGGTGCATTTTTTGTTGAAATCGGATGGTTATGTCATCCAAGATGGCCGCTGAAGGTCGAAAGGTTGTTCTTTTATTAGAGATTTCAAAATTCTTCTTCACATGAACCGCTTGGCCCAGGTAGCCAAACTTAAAAGTTATGGTCCATGGGTGAAGCCTTTTCAGATTTGTTAAAATGGAGGTCATTGCTAACCCAAGATGGCCGCCGTCTAAAAATAGCATAAATTCTTAAAAAATCTTCTTCTCATGAACCGCTAGCCGGATTTCGACGAAACTTGGAAGGAATGATCGATGTACAATGCTCTTTCAAAGTTGTTAAAATGGTGACCCTGGGGTCAAAAATGGGCGTGGCCCGTAGGGTCAAATTTTATTTTTGACCGAATATTGTCATGTCATATATCAAATTGAAGGTGTCAATGAGGCGATCACTCTGGTGCAATTTTTGTTGAAATCGGATTGTAATGTCATCCAAGATGGCCGCCGAAAGGTCAAAAGGTTGTTCTTTTATTAGAGATTTCAAAATTCTTCTTCACATGAACCGCTTGGTCCATGGTAGCCAAACTTAAAAGTTATGGTCCATGGGTGAAGCCTTTTTAGATTTGTTAAAATGGAGGTCATCGCTAATCCAAGATGGCCGCCGTCTAAAAATAGCATAAATTCTTAAAAAATCTTCTTCTCATGAACCGCTAGCCGGATTTCGACGAAACCTGGAAAGAATGATCGATGTACAATCCTCTTTCAATGTTGTTAAAATGGTGACCCCGGGGTCAAAAATGGGCGTGGCCCGTGGGGTCAAATTGGGGTCAAATTTTATTTTTGACCGAATATGGTTATATTATATATCAAATCGAAGTATCAATGAGGCGATCACTCTGGTGCATTTTTTGTCAATATCGGATGGTTATGTCATCCAAGATGGCCGCCGAAATGTCAAACGGTCGTTCTTTTATTAGAGATTTCAAAATTCTTCTTCACATGAACTGTTTGGCCCATGGTAGCCAGACTTAAAAGTTATGGTCCATGGGTGAAGCCTTTTCAGATTTGTTAAAATGGAGGTCATCGCTAATACAAGATGGCCGCCGTCTAAAAATAGCATAAATTCTTAAAAAATTCTTCTTCTCATGAACCGCTAGCCGGATTTCGACGAAACTTGGAAGGAATGATCGATGTACAATGCTCTTTCAAAGTTGTTAAAATGGTGACCCCGGGGTCAAAAATGGGCGTGGCCCTGTGGGGTCAAATTGGGGTCAAACACATGAACTCACATTCTCCTCTGGTGTTCATGGAGTCAGGTGAGCGAATTAGGGCCATCATGGCCCTCTTGTTATATAATCGATAATATGTGTACGGGTTAAAGCTTTTTCGCATTTAACATGCCTCGGCGGGAGCAACATGCGGGGCCCGGCCATCCAGTGTTATAGTTCTTGGTTAATAAGCTCTACTGTTCAAACGTCACCGGGAATACGTGAAGTACGACAGATAGGGTTGTTTCTTAGCGCGATCACGACAAATTCCCGCGGTGGGAGATGCAAACACTGCCACTTTTCCCATCTGTCTACAGCTACACAGGCGGTTATGGGTGCACCTATGGCGCTGTTTATTTTGTAATGATAAATGGCCTACGGCGTGAGACTAATTATCCCACTGAAACCATTATCGCGCCAGTATTTCCAAAATATGACGAAACGTTTGCCGCAAGCAGGTTACCGTGGCATCGGGTGAATTAATAATTGATACCCGTGGTGACGTTGGGGTTACTTAATATTTGTCTTACTTTTACTTTATGTATTCAATTCAGTTCAATTCAATTTATTACACTCAATCGACTTTACATGGATTCATGAGGTATATGGAAAAACAATGTAATATTAAACGAGGCTGAAACATGAATATCATTATCGTAACACAAATAAAATAAATGTTTTAGTCGTGTTTGTAGTTTGTTACAATTCCGTAGAATTTTCAATGGAATAACCTTGGATGGGGGAATTTTCTCGGATATATTCCCCACCTTCCCGGGGGAGGATTTCGAGGTTATTTCTAGGAAATGTTCCCTCCTAGTACACTTTAGACTAAATGGTGAACAGTGCAGCTCCTGGTTAGAATTCACAAATAAAAAGCCACCATACAGATTTACAAAAAAACAACAACAAGATGACACTGTCGGGCAACAGCCGCAATGTTATTAATCAATTGATTATTTTTCCAGTATCATTAACTATCACAACCAAATGTGTGTCTTTCATTACATACCAGTAGGCGGCTGTTGTCAATTTAGAGATTCTAAACCGCTTAATGTCAAAATATGTAAGACAAATAATATATAGTCTGATAATACATATCATGTTGTAGGTGAAGAATGGTGAAGAATGTGAACAACAAGGAACAAGTAAACTACGAAAAGTGACCAACGAGGTGGTAAGTATATACGGCATGTGCTGTTGCACTCCGCTATCATTCAGGATCAGTGTGATTGTGTAGAAATGTTGGAACTAAGGGCCTGATGGTTATCTCGGATGGAAAATAAATGATGATATATTTAGTTCTGAACACAAGCCTCTCGTTTATCACGTGCACCGTGTTATCTGCTCATATTTACTGGGTAACTTTATATGGACTCTTCGCTCTCATTTGAGTGTATTGTTTTATATCCGTGGTATGGGAATACAATCAATCAAATTCAAAATTACTTTTCCATGGTTCTTGGAAATACATACATGTGTCTATCAATATTTTACATGAGTTGCACACTAAACAGTTACAAGATAATGTGTATTTGTAAATAATAAGCTGGCTGCCATAATTTGAAAACAAAATCATAATACAACTAGTTATTTCTTCCAATCTGGTTGATGCACGTTTTCTCCTCTGTTACCAAGTAAGTCTCATGAAACAAAAACACGACGACGCTATCCAGGTTCCAGATGTGCGGTTCCTAGATTTGTCTACGAGACGGAAAATGCCACGCATGGGTGCTAAAGAACACAAGCGTGTAATTCCTTGTTTGAAACAATCACATTATTTATGTGTAAAAACAGTGTAAACAAATCCAGTCCTGGGGCACGTTTCACTAAACTTCGTATTATTAAAATGTTCGTATGTGAAACTTTAGGATCGTCTGGAAATTTAAGTTCATGGATTTACATTTATTGAGCATATGCAGCCTATTCTCCATAAATGTAAATTCAGTAATTGTTTACAAGAAAAAATTGTTAATGTGACATATTTACAGACTATACTAATTTTACACTTACGAACATTTTAGTCGTAAGAAGCTATGTGAAACGGCCCCCAGGTCTGGTACCATTATGTAACAATACATGCTATTCAATTTGTTATTACATGGTTGTTTCGATTCCAGAAAAGATTCAGAATTGGCAATAGAGTGTTTGCACTATACAAGAAAGACGGAAAGGCATATCCAGCTATCATCAATCAAGTACAAGGAAACGGTTAGTAAGCAGCGTGGAAACATATCGATATGTGACTGTGACTGGATGACTATGACTTATGCGAATGGTCGTTCGTGTAGTCTGTATCCGATATAGGTCAACTGGCTAATATTATTTTATATACTTTGTTAAAAGCATGGGGTTTCATTGACTTATATTATGGCTAACTGATCCATAGACTGGTCAATCTGTTTGGAATACACAGTCTAATCAGAATCGGCACATGTTCGTAAACCCTATCACTCCGGCAACGATCACTTATTGCCAATAACAGAAGGAAATACGAACACGTAAGTGTGTTGTTGCGTTTTGCAGCAATTACTTGCAGATAATGATGTATATGTCACATTGTTCCCATTTTACTATATACTGGTCAACGGTGTAATATTGCATATGTAAATGTAGGCTCATTGATTTAATTCTGTTTTATTTTATTGTATGTATAGTCACCTTTCTATTAACCTTAATTGCATATATCAGTTGTGAGCAAGCATGATATTATAATAAGAATTTGTGCTTCCATAATCGTCCAATGTATTCGTGGCTACAAACCATCATATTGTTAAATAACACATGTCGACTGGCAATATAGCCATCTATTCTGACTAACTATAATATGCCCGACACACGGATTTTTATTTATAATAGATAACCACGTGCAGGCGAAACCCCTAGACGGTCGCTATTTGAACAAACGAAAACATTGTGATTACCATTGTATGCTTGTCTGCTTTATGTGGTACATGTATTGCTGACTACAGGTTGGTCTACCCAGTCTCATCTGTCTCAGATCCGTACGTGTTCATACATATACGTGTATACTATTACTATTTGCAGGATACTTGGTGACATTCGACGAGGATGGCATTCGCCAAAGAGTGGCCAATGACGAGATCTATGATTAGGATATGAGCGTTGAAATAGCAAAGTGAGGTTGAAACTTTAAAATAACGACACGAACAGCCGACTGTCAAATATATTCTCGTGATACAACCAGTCACTAACAGGGAACAAATTGAACCATTTAAATCATGCGTGTGTTTAGCGATATGTGTGTAACACCAACAATTACACCAGATGAAAGAAGAATATTTCCTCTACTAGTGTGGCACAATGTATTTATTGTTTGTTGTACTTTACAGTAAAGCCAATATGGCGAAACCTATATGTGACAGGTACATTAACAAATCACGTGATTTTGAAGTCAGCATGTGCACTGTATTATTGTAGATTTATATCATATTCACGGTGTTGTAAGGAACTTATTTTCTAATTTTTTAACTAATCTAGTAATGTTCAAAAACATATCTCTTGTTTTCTACGATCATTTTCCAATCTATATAGCCAGGTTTCGCAGTCAATTAACATTTGACTGAATTTTACGAAATAGAAAAACGGCTCATTCTTAAGGTTTAGGGTAAAATTTAAAATAATTATTATCAACCAAAATGTTGTTTTTGCATATATAGGTCGTAATAGTTGGGCAGGTTTCATGACACAGACAATAGTATAGTATTTGACAAACAATAGTCAGGCATATGGGAAATATTTCAGATATTGTTTTGGCACAAATACTTTTTTCTGCTGATGAGCTACAGCTGACATTGTGCGAATCAGATAGGTCTATAGCAAGATGTATGTTAGCAAGTATCGATACAGTAGTGATGTGACACGTTTTCAATATATATGCCATAACCCTCGTACACGTATAAAGTTACAAATCGTAATGGTAAACTGCATAGAATCCCTGGCAATCAATCTGCCTGGCTATGTGGTGCCGTTTTGGACTTTAATAGCACTTTGTGATATCACCCATTCAAATATCTGTTATCACCTATTCAGATCCGAATGCGTGATATCACCAATTCGAAATGAATAGTTGATATCACCCTTTTAAATAGGTGGTATCATCCTTTCGAATCGGTGATATCATGTATTCGAATCGGGGATATCACCGATTAAAAAGGAATGGGTGATCTCACGTATTCGAATACAATATATCACCAATTCGAATGAGCGATATCGCCTATTCGAAAGTGTGATATCACCCATGAATTCTGAATTGTGGATAGGTGATATCACCGATTCGAATGGGTGATATAACAAAGTGCTATTAAAGTCCAAAACAGCGCACCATAACCCATTCGTATCGAAATGGTGATATTATTGATTCGAATGGGTGATATCATGTATTCGAATCAGTGATATCACCGATTAAAAAGGAGTGGGTGATATCACCTATTGAAATGGGCGATATCACCTATTCGTTTTGAATCAAATCTCTATATGGCATTAGCTCTTGCTGGGAATTTAAACTGTGGTCCCGTCTCTATATGGCATTAGCTCTTGCTGGGACGTTAAACCAATTCACTTTCACTTGTTCATGTTACTTAAGAATTGAATCTGGTTTAATACCATTATGAAATTAGTAGGATTAGTAATAATCCTATTACTTTTAGGGAGGTGGGCTAAGCCGTTTTGGTGTGTATCTGTAACCAAATCAGGTTATTATAATTTCAGGGCTGAATATATATATTGTTTCATCTGCAAATATCCAATACTGATTTTGGAATTGTCAGATGAAATATGGGATTCGAACCAGTAAACCCGGCCTAATACACGTACAGTATATAATGAACCATTCGATCTTCTATCTAAGAACATGTGCAATATCTTATGAAAAATATTTACAAAATTTACGGTATTTTCCCTGTCGAAAGTTGACGAAATTTGCACAGCCTTCCACATTGTCTATGGAAATTTCGTTATATTTCGACGTCATTTACAGAAAATATCAAAGTTTCTGTAAATAAATGTCATGAAAAATGTTCTTAGGTACAAAATTCACATGACGTATATCATATGGCGTTAGCTGTTGACAGGCCGTTACACGTCAGTAAATAAATGAATTCACATTTTCAATTCGTGGTCATGTGTTTTGTGGAATGCAACTGGCATATAAACAGGATATGCAGAGCTTTGTATTTTATCATAACAAAGTAGTGCTTTGTTGAATACTATTACAAACTGAAATGTAATGGATGTCAGGTATACTTGTGCCAGTAAAAAGAGACAATGTTAGAAACTAACATGCCAAGTAATTGTAGAATATTCGTATTATATTTACACATATAGGAATCAATGAATTGCATTCTCTTCGGATCTTAGAAGTTCTAAAGATACACATACTACTTTGGTACATTTTAAATAAGTTGTTTAGTTGATGCAATGACGTACGTATATTAAATGTCATACGATGATCTTCATGTTTTGTCTTCTGTACATACACACATATACTCCAACAGTGATAAAAAGTGGCAGTAATGGTAACATGGTTAGAAAGTTCCCAATGGTGTTGCCGAAAACTGTAAAAAAGTAAACATTGAAACAAAAAAAATCACCTCTAAGACCTAATATTAATGGAATATCAGTAAGATGACTGTGACAATCGTGCTGCTTGACTATCCCAAATATAAACACGGCCTTTTTATATGATCGTTTATATGCCTTATTTAACAAATTATGGATAATCACACAACACGACTGCCACGCTAGTCTTACTGACCTTCATCTAATAATATGCTATTTTTTTACATTTTTCTTCTTTCTACACACAATTAGGATAGTTTTTTTGTTGATAGTTTTACCATCACAATCACCATTTTAATATTAACCTGTGGATATAAATAAACATTGAATATGCTTTGCCGCAGTGACCGAGACCTATTTGCTATTTACTTGCTCACACATTACTGGTGTATCAAACTTGCAATGCATATCCGGAGCCATACGAGGCTGTATGCTGATTAGGGGCTGCACTTCAAAATGCAACAAGTATTAACATATTGTCGCAGGGTCAAATACATGTTTTCCCACGCAATGACAAGATACGGCATATTGAGAATTTTGATCGGAGTTTTGCATAGTGACTTCAATATATAGTACGGTTAAGAGAGATGTTACGATTTATGAAAATGTTCATAGTGAGAGGGATTGTACATTTTATGTACAAATATTTAGGCAGAAGGATAGTACATTTTATGAACTTTTCACAGTGAGAGCGATTGTACGGCTTATGAAATGTTTCATAGTGAGAGGAATTGTATGGTTTCATAGCAAGAGCGATCGGACATTTTATGATAGTACCGCTTATGAAACTTTTCATAGTGACAGGGAATATTACGGTTCATGAAAATTTTCATAGTGAGAGGGATGTTACGGTTTATGAAAATGTTCATAGTGAGAGGAATTGTACGGTTTATGAAAATTTTCATAGCGAGAGCGATGTTACGGTTTATGAAAATGTTCATAGTGAGAGGAATTGTACGGTTTATGAAAATTTTCATAGCGAGATCGATCGTACATTTTATGAACTTTTCATAGTGAGAGCAATTGTACGGCTTAAGACATTTTTCATAGTGAGAGCGATTGTACGGTTTAAGAAATTTTTCATAGTTAAATGGATAGTACGGCTTATGAAAATCATAGTGAATGAGGGAATATGACGGTTTATGAAAATCTTCAAACTGTGAGAGGGATAGTACGGCTTAAGAAAGTTTTATAGTGAGAGGGAATACGGTTTATGAAAAATTTTCATAGTGATGATTGAACGGTTTTAAAAAAGATCATAGTGAAGGGAATATTACGGCTTATGAAAATTTTCTAGTAGAGGGAATATGACGGTCTATAAAAGTTCATAGTGAGAGGGCATATTACTGTCCTTATGAAAATGTTCATAGTGAGAGGGAATATGACGGTGTATGAAAATTTTCATAGTGAGAGGGCATATGTTATGAACATTTTCATAGTGAGAGGAAATATGACGGTCTATGAAAATGTTCATAGTGAGAGGGAATATTACGGCTTATGAAAATTTTCATAGTGAGAGGGAATATGACGGTTTATGAAAATCTTCATAGTGAGAGGTATAGTACTGCTTAAGAAAATTTTCATAGTGAGAGGGAATATTACGGTTTACGAAAATTTTCATAGTGAGAGAGAATATTATGCTTATGAAAATTTTCTTAGTGAGAGGGAATATGACGGTCTATGAAAATGTTCATAGTGAGATCGATTGTACGGCTTATGATAATTTTCATAGTGATAGTACGGTTTATGAAAATTCTCATAGTGAGAGGGAATATTACGGTCTATGAAAATTTTCATAGTGAGAGGGAATATGACGGTTTATGAAACTTTTCATAGTGAGATCGATTGTACTGCTTATGACAATTTTCATAGTGACAGTACGGTTTATGAAAATTTTCATAATGACTACTGTTTTTCTCAGAACAATGTTATGACAATTTTCATAGTGAGAGGAAATATGACGGTCTATGAAAATTTTCATAGTGAGAGGGAATATTACGGTCTATGAAAATTTTCATAGCGAGTGGGAATATGAATGTTTATGAAAATTTTCATAGTGAGATCGATTGTACGGCTTATGATAATTTTCATAGTGATAGTACGGTTTATGAAAATTTTCATAATGACTATTGTTTTTCTCAGAACAATGTTATGAACATTTTCATAGTGACTTCAATATGTGTGTTTCACTGGTGTTTGCTGAGTAATTTTCATAGTCAAGTGCAGTCTGAATTTTTCATAACCCTCCTTATGCATATGGGGTCGCTATTTTGAGCAACTGGATTTGCTCAAACAAAACTGGAGCCTGTTTACACCGTTATGTAGAGCGGCAGTAGTTTAGCCAAATTTACCGGTGAATGATACCACTCCACACTGTAGAGTAGCAGTAGTTTGCCCAAATATAATTGTGAATTATACCACTCCATTCTGTAGAGCGGAAATAGTTAACACAAATATAACGGTCAAGTATACCACTCCGTTCTGCAGACTTGCAGCAGTTTACCCAAATATACCGGTGAATTATACAACTCCGTTCTGTAGAGTGGCAGTAGATTACCCACAAATAGCTGTGAATTATACCACTCTGTTCTGTAGAGCGGATGGTAGTTTACCTAAGTATAACGGTGAAGTACACCACTCCGTTATGTAGACTGTCAGTATATTACCCAAATATAACTGTGACGTATACCACTCCGTACTGTAGAGCGGAAGTAGTTCACCAAAAATACCGGTGAATTATGCCACTCCGTTCCGTAGAGCAGCAGTAGTTTACCCAAATAAAGTTGTGAATTATACCACTCCGTTCTGTAGAGCAGCAGTAGTTTACACACATATAACGGTGAATTAAAACACACCATTATGTAGAGCGGCAGTAATTTATCAAAATATAGAGCGTCAGTAGTTTACCCTAATATAACAGTGAATTACACTACTCCGTTCTGTAGAGCAGCCATAGTGTACCCAAACATAATGGTGAATTACACCACTCCGTTCTGTAGAGCGGCAGTAGCTTTCGCGAAGATAACAGTGAATTACACTACTCAGTTATGTAGAGCGGCAGTAGTTTGCCCAAATATAACGGTGAATTACACCACTCCGATCAGTAGATCAGCAGTAATCTACCCGAAAATAACGGTGAATTACACCACTCCATTCTGTAGAGCAGCAGTAGTTTACCCAAGTATAATGGTGAATTACACTACTCTGTTCTGTAGATTAGCAGTAGTAGTAGTTAACCCAAATACAACGGTGAATTACACAACTCCGTTCTGCACATCAGCAGTAGTTACCCAACTATAACGGTGAATTAGACCACCCCGTTCTGTAGAGCCGCAATAATTTACCCAAATATAACGGTGAATTACACCACTCCGTTCTGTAGAGCAGCAGTAGTTTACCCAAGTATAATGGTCAATTACACCACTCTGTTATATAGATAAGCAGTAGTTTACCCAAATATAGCTGTGAATTATACTATATCACTGCGTTCTGTTGAGCAGCAAGAGTTTATCCAAACATAACGATGAATTACACCACTCCGTTATGCAGAGCAGCAATAGTGTACCCAAATATAACGGCGAAATACATCACTCCGTTCTGTAGATTGGCAGCAGCTTACCTGAATATAACGGTGAATTATACCACTCCGTTCTGTAGAGCAGCAGTAGTTTACATTATACCACTCCGTTCTGTAGAGCGGCAGTAGTTTACCTAAATATAACGATGAATTACACTACTCCGTTCTGTAGAGCGGCCGTAGTTCACCCAACTATAACGGTGAATTATATCACTCAGTTATGTAGAGCAGTTTACCCAACCACTCCGTTCTGTAGAGCAGCAGTAGTGTACTCAAATATAAAGGTGAATTGTACCACTCCGTTCTGTAGTGCCGTAGTAGTTTATACAAATATACCGATGAATTACACCATTCCGTAATGTAGAGCAGCGGTAGTTTACCCAAATATAACGGTGCATTATACGGCTCTGTTCTGTAGAGTAGCAGCAATTTACGCAAATATAACGGTGAATTATACCCCTCCGTTCTGTAGAGCGGCAGCAGTTTACCAAAATATAACGATGAATTATACCACTCCGTTCTGTACACCACTCCATTATGTAGAGCAGCAGTAGTTTACCGAAATATAACGGTGAATTACACCACTCCATTCTGTACAGCAGCAGTAGTTTACCCAAATATAACGGTGAATTATACCACTCCGTTCTATAGAGCGGCAGTAGTTTACCCAAATATAACGATGAATTACACCATTCCTTGCTTTAGAGCGACAGTAGTTTACACCACTCTCGTGTTTCCCTTAGATGTGGCTGTGATTGGAGAAATGGGGCTTATGTTTTTGTTATCAGTGTAGATACAGATCAGCATGTGCATCCGCAGTCTGAACAGGATATGCACTGTTCGCCATTCCATCAATGAAACTATACTTCCACCAAGCAATATAGATTGTAACTTAACAGTACATAACTCACTTGAATCCTGATAATCCCACAGGTTGACGTAACGGACCAAGGCTCATACATACATTTAATATACATAGACGCATAAATAAGTGGAAACAAATTAAGCTAAAAATACGTAAGCTGGAGTAAAAAAATGTTAGCTTATTTTTTCTCATTTATTGGTGCTTTGATGTATATTTAATATATGTATAGACCTTGGTCCGTTACTTCAACCTGTGGATAATCCACTGACACTCATTAAATAAATAGCATAATAAACAAACACTACTACATGCTGCTAATCTAATGCAACTATCAATTATTGAGCCGTTAACCCTTTCACCCCTAAGTAACCTAAGTAACTGGAATTGAATTTGATATGTTAATTGTGTAACCAATCCAATGGACACACAATTATTTTCAGACTAGTCCATTTATAACAATGGGGTGTTTTTGTTCTTAAAAAGATATGAACCTTATAGCAAAAAGTGCAGATCCTGATGAGACGGCTCGTCACGAGCCGGCTCATCTGGATCTGCACTGTTTACATAAACCGCTATAGCGGGCTTTCGGGTTCAAAGGGTTAAGGAGTGGATATTAGGTGTGTGTCCACTTACAAACATTTCAGTCGTACGAAGTTTAGTGAAACGGCCCCATGGAGCTTACCGGTATGGTATATGTGACCAGGACCAATGTAGCTCCCGATCAATCAAATAAAAATTGCAAGTAGGTTGACAACAGTCTACATTGTTATTGATTGTGAGAAGCATGATGCGTGTTTCATTGATGACATGGTGAACATGCAGTGCGGCTGCACAGGCTGATCTGGATTTACACTGGTCGCAAAACCCATAAACCCCATTTATCCAGGCACAGCTACAAATGTATGCTTTGCTGAACATATACATGTATATGTATTTGGGTTCATCGTACAAAATCAAGGTAAATACAAATATATACACCACATATGACAGACTTTAGGTTTAGCTGAAACCGTGTTAGAGTAAACAATGTACTCAGAATTTATTGGTGTTAACGGCCCATCAACAGTTAATGTCATTTAAGACTGGGCCAATGGGTTCGATCCCGTATTTAACCTGCACTTGATCAGTCGGCCATCGCACCATGTCCAGTATAGCACTTGATCAGTTGGCCATTTCACCATGCCCAGCATAGCACTTGATCAGTCGGCCATGCCGAGTATGCACAGTATTGCCTAGTATAGTAACTGATCAGTCAGCTATCGCACCATGATTAGTTTAGCACTTGATCAGTTGTCCATCTAACCATGCCCAGTATAGCTGTTGATCGGTCGGCCATGCCGAGCATAGCACAGTATTGCCTAGTATAGTAACTTTTCAATCAGCCATCGCACCATGATTAGTTTAGCACTTGATCAGTCGGCCATCGCACCACGACTAACTTAGCACTTGATCAGTCGGCCATCACACCATGACTAGTTTAATTAGCACTTGACCAGTCGGCCATCGCACCAGGACTAGTTAGCACTTGATCAGTACGAGACCAGGTGGGTGGGGGTAATGTGATGTTTGCAATGGACATTGTTTTGTGTCACATATCCGAGTCTTCCACCTGCGATCCCATGTACAGGCTTTCACAATTGCATCAGTGTATATTCCGTTTACGAACGGCAGCACGCATGATTCGTGAATTGACTGGTGATGCGGATATTCGGGCCGACCAATATGTACACTTATCACACACGTGGTCTCAGCTGCGAACCAAATTGCATTATACAGTTGATCCTCTCTAAACCCAGGGGCGGATCTAGAGGGGGGGGGGGGGGGGGTCCGAGGTTGAACCCCCCCCCACCCCACCCCGTTCAGCCACGGAGTTTACATATATCACAGTTTACCACCAGTTGGAGTCTGAATTTAAATGCCGTACAAGAGTTACCTTCGTAACTAGACAACCCGCACCGTTCCCTAATGAAATGCTGGATCCGCCACTGAAACCGAACACATAGCTAAATTAGTGTGCTTAATTTTGATATATTTGGTTTCCATTTATCTCCAAGGATAATGTCTGTTCATGATCGCAAAGCACACACGCGTGTCTTGAAGTAGTCATATGCATGTTTCACAGTGGAGCCTACCTAAGCCGGACACCCTGGGAGGTCCCCATGGTATCCGTTTTAGAGTGTACCTGTATCGTACCTGTATAACATTTCGCAACATGTTTACATGTCAACTAAACAATGCGTAACTACACTGCATTTCATCGGTAAAGAAGAAACAAAGTTTGAAAATAATTGGATAATTAGCGACTGAAATATTGATGAAGTGCCGGCATAAATTACAAGACTAAATTACTTCCTCGCACGCGATGGTCAGATTGCTCGGCACCCGATGTGTCAACATCGATACCATCTTCAATAGATATCCGATACTGCATGATCGTAAGAACTGCATTCTTACCTGTTTTAGCGTCATTATGTGTATAACTATTTAATAATGCATGATGCGGTGGATGGGGGTAAGTGGGGGGGGGGGGGGGGGGAATCCCAAAACATAACGGAATATTTACATCGAAAAATAATAATATATCCCTCCCTGAAATTAGAATAACCTAACCTGGCGCCAGGTCCATATCACACCAAAGTCACTTGGCCCCTTCCCCTAAAAGTAATAGGATTGCGAATAATCGTAATACTCACATAATATAAGGGGTATAACCAGATGTACATGAGGCTAAACCAGGGACCCGTTTCACTAACAAATCTTAGTTTGTTCATAAATTCGAATTTAAGTTATACAATCATGTAACTTATGACAAAAGTTATGACCGACTTATTTGATCATTGCTTATTTGGTTTCACAAAACAAACATAATTCGGTCATAACATGTCCGTCATAAGTTACAATTTAATCATTTTAATTGGTTTTATATGTTTGGTATGTGCCGCGCGGATTCGAGTCCCGCTCGGGGCTCTTATTTTTATGATGACTTTACTTTCCCTTTATGTGTTTTGACATCTAAAATAGCGGAATTTCAGGCCTATTGTTGAATATTATTTATTTTAAAAAAAAATCTCATGTAGACTATAAATTATTTCTCAATATTCCTACGCCATTGAATACATGTGGATATATGTATTGCCAACTAGTGAACCTTATACTGTAATATAAACTGGCATGAAACAGCAACAGAAGATATATTTAACAATGTTGTTTATTGTTGTTGTTTTTTTCCAATTACAATAAAATGATAGTTCGACCATTTTGAAATTGTACATAGATTACCTCATTAACTTTAAATTTGGTCGCATATATCAAGTCTCAGAGTTAGCAGAACACGTGTACTGACGATGATTAATAATATGCCCAGTCAGATATGGATGCATCTTATACAACTACCGAATGACATATTATATTTATTTGAACTTGGCACGGGTAATGTTATGTATGCACTATTTGAGTATGTGGCACACATATAGGATTGCCCGATCCACCACAAATGCAGTGTATTGACTCGTTGACCAGTGTAAGAATGGATTAACGTGCACATGCATTCAGTGGATTATAGCAAATGCAGCTGACATCGTTTGTATGTTCTGTAAAGAAAGAACAAACAGTCAGACAGTCAATCAGGCGGATGGACAGACGGACGTCCATACATGACACACCATTAGGTGGTATATTCATCGATATTAAAGATAGGAATGACCACCTAAGAAAACATAGGCTTAGGTTACGGAATAAGTTGCATTGTTTTCGTTTGTCTTAGGCCATACCTCCAACCACCCAAAACCCCAAATATGAGCCAGGACAAACGGACGGATGGGACGGACGGACGGACAAACAGACGAACATATTGAAAGACATAGGGACAGGCGGACACAATGTCGGGGCGTGGCCGGAGACAAAAGAAAACAATGGACTTCTTCCGTACCTCTTAAGCCTATTGTCTCTTATTTCTTAAGATTCCTGTTTGTAAACACTGGATGTGCCCACTAAGGCGGCCCTCACATATCAGCCATCGTCCGCGCGATTTTTCCAATCGCAGGAGTCGCCAGGAGATTTACAATGTTGAGCCCGTGGATGAATCGAGCGAATTTCATGTCTGTGACGTGTGCCTCACATATTAGACGGGGCCCGGGCGGTGCTATTTGAACATTGTATCGCAGTGGAGACAGTGCGCCCGCTAGGGCGTCGGCCGGACGCCGCTAGATAATCTGGCGGGCGCCGGCTGATTAAAGAACAGATCGGTAGGCGTCCTGGTGGGATCCGTGAGGGGGCCGTGAGGCTATCGTAGGGTGGCCGTGAGGGGCCCGTGAAAATCCCACGGTGCCCGGCGATTTTTTTTCCAATAATTTTCGTCAAAATCTTCATGCGGCCGCCAGATCACTGATCGGTTTCCGGCAGGCCGCCGGGCTGGCCCTAGCGACGTGTCTACGGGCTTGCCACGACCTAAAATCGCGCTTGGAAAATCGCAGATTTGGAAGTCAGGTTTTCACGCCCGCTAATTATCGCAGCGGAGCCCGTAGAAATCGGGCAGCGTCCGGCCGGACGCCTCGTGAAAATGCCCTTTTTGGCCCGTTTTAGGCGCCGCGACCGATATGTGAGGGCCGCTTAAGGTGTGTAATGCAACGTCGTCCAGACCGACGGACGTAGAGACGTAAACAAACGCGCAGTCTGATCAGGGTGGCAGCTGGCTGGCAGGCAGGCAATACTGACACACTGGTGTTTGCCACATACAGACAGACAGACATACGGTTCGGTACAAGCCGGCTCATCTGGATCTACAGTGATTTGCAAATGTTGTCGATAACAGGGCATACTGAATAGTTGTAACGTAATGACATACATAACATACAGCAATGCACGGGTAACTAGCACAGGTGTGGCCATCTATAAGTAAACATATATGGTTTATATGGCACATAAATGCTAAAATAGTATGTATGAAAAGAGCCTTTACCTGCTGTCAGTGAATTGTTTTCTCCACCTCTGCTCACATGGGGGCAGCCATCTTTCTTTATTTCATAAGTTCCGTCTTAAATATTTAAGCTATGCTAGCTACATGTACCTGTCTTATTTTTCCATCTTAAATTTCGATTGTCGTTCTTGCTAAGATGTTTTCTAAAACGGACTAAGCACGTACTCGGGACTTAAGAAACGGGCCCCTGTTCTCTCAAAACTCCAGATAAGCTGCGTATTACCCTATTGAAATTGCCAAAAAACGAATTAAAATCAGAAGTAACGAGTATCAAAAAGCAAGGAAAAACTGATGGTATCTTTATCATGTTGCAGAAAACAATAAATAGACCACAAATATATCATATTTTTCTTATTTTCCATGAAAACACAGCTTGGTATTTCATTAGAATTGTCAACAAGGAGACAATTCTAATGAAATGCCAAGATATGTTAATGTGCAAAAAGTAGTGTGATTTTATTTTACCCAATTAAAATTTTCAAATACATATACCCAATTGTTTCAGAAATGATAGAGTGACAATACTCAATTACTCAATTACTAATTCCTTATCTGGAGCCCTTGTTCTCCGGTAATTAACCTACCTGAATCTACAAATTCTTTCAACACACTCTAGACGGATCCAGCATATCCACAGTCCAATATCCGAGCCACACACGCACGCACGCACGCACGCACGCGCACACACACACACACACACACACACACACACACACACACACACACACTAGAGTGACAATACTCAATTACTAATTCCTTATCTGGAGCCCTTGTTCTCTGGTAATTAACCTACCTGGATCTACAAATTCTTTCAACACACTCTAGATGGATCCAGCATATCCACAGTCCAATATCCGAGCCACACACACACACACACACACACACACACGCACACACACACTATGTAATGCCTGTGTATTATGAATTATTTTGACCTCAACATGAACTGGTGGATTACACCATGTGACCAAGCGCAATGAACAGGGTCATGATGTTTGACCAATGAATCTCCGCCCAGCATAGGCAGCCCAATTACCTAACCCTTAAAGGCGGGAACCAGATAGTGTTGTCTGCTGTTTGTCAATAATTATATATACCTATTTTTTAACAATAAACATATTTTGGCGGCACATGAGAATTGTCTCCATAGGAGATAATTATTATGAGATCAAAAAAAACATGTTTTTATCAAGAAAATTCGAAAATAAAAAATAAACAGCAGACGACAACATTTAATTCAGCATTGTAAGGTCTATAGATCACTATACAGATGGTAGAGTAGGGTACATGTAGCTGGCTTGTGCCAAAAACAACTGTGATAGGCCATGAGATTTTGCACGTAAGAAGATGCGCGATATCTCATGCAAAGTACAAAATTTAAAATATTTTCCGTAAACGACTTCGAAAGTTCAGAGCATATACGGAATTTGTCAACTTTCGACGTAATTTTCAGAAAATATCATAGGCATGTAGATTCTGCAAATATTTTTCATAAAAATTCACATATCAATTTATGTAAAATTTAATCACATGGCTTGTCTCATATTCAAACGTTCAGAGCAAATTTAGAAGAATTCCGCATTTGATATGAACATGTCAACTTTCGATGTTATTTACAGAAAATATGACAGTTACATCTGTAAATTATAAAAATTGCACACCTTCTTAGATACAAAATCATATGGCTTGTCTCATATATTCTGGTTACAGATGCAAATTTGAAGGTATGAAGAATATTTTTGAGCCGCCAGCTGAGAAAACAAGAAATCTGTAATATTGATGGATATACAAATGTACCCGTTAAAAACTGTAATGCAAACAAGAGTTGTCAGAAGACAAGGACACGCGCCTGGTGATGCTTTATTGTAATGACTATCAAGAAGCAGTGTGAAAGAAAACGGAAATTAAAATAAATTTCACCCAATGTTAAGTTTGCGAAAGCGCTAAGATTGTGAAATTGACCTTGAGATTAGCGGGGGCCTGACGGTTATGGATTTGGCAGGCAGGATAGAGAACCATCAGAGTATTCCGTGTAAAATATCCAGAAGAGCAGTGAAAGCAAACATAAATTATAAAAAAAAATCCCCCAACGTTAAGTTTGTGAAAGCACTAATATTCTGACCTTGAGTGTCGTGGTTTTGACACGGCATGAAAGATAATCATTAGAGAATGGCATGTGTGAAATATCAAAACGTTTGGTGGCGGGAAACAGAAATTCGTTAAGTTTGTGAAAGTACATAGACCTTGGGGTCGGCGGGGGTCTGGGCGGGGTGGATTTGTCACAGCATGATGGACACTTATTAGAGAAAGGCATGTGTGAAATATCAAAACGTTTGGTGAAAGGAAACGTTTAGTTTATGAAAGCACGAATACTGTGAACTTAACCCTGGGGTTAGCGGGGGTATGAACATCATGGATTCATTACAGCATTATAGCGAATCATTACAGAAAGGCATGTGTGAAATATCAATACGTTTGGTGAAAGGAAACAGAATTTATAACAAATTTCCCCAACATTAAGTTTATGAAAGCACGAAGACTGTGAACTTGACCTTGGGGTTAGCGGGGGAGTATCACAGCATACTAGAGAATAATTAGAGAAAGGCATGTGTGAAATACCAAACGTTTGGTGAAAGAAAACAAAAATTATAAAAAAATCCTCAACTTTAAGTTTTCAATTTTTGAAGACGGACGGACAGACGCTGACTACGACGCTGCGGGTATATGCCATAAACTCTCGATCCTTTCTTCGAAAGGCGCGTATAATTTGTTTAAGTTTAATACAAACGTCTAAGTCATTTGACCTTGACCTTGGGCACAGTGGTCGCAACAGTGGACACAGAATTAAAATATGGATGATGACTAATAATCATATGAAGTTATACAACAGATGACATTATGCGATTAACATGAAAGATAAAAATTGATTTGAATTAATGTTGGAATTTGTGGACCGATTTTCAAAACTTAGCTTTTGTTTTCTTCGTTACATCATTTCCATGCTACCTAGATCGGTTTCGGTGTCAATTTCCAGATATTTTGTTTTTCGATTCCTCCTGCAGCTCCTTTTGCCCCATATTAAATTCCCATAGGAAAATTGTGTTTCACAATTAAATCAATATTTTAAGGAATTTCATAAAAACAAAGTTGGGGTTTGTAACTTTATTGTTAATGATGAAAAAGTACTTAGATTTACAGATTGTTTAGATTTAATGTGTTTAATAGCCAAACGTTTGTCGACAGAAAACGTGAAACAGACAGTAGTCACTTTTTCATCATGTTCAAAATTATAACATTTTATCTATAGTGAATCATACATATATGGGGTTATGAAATGAACTTGACTGCCAGAACAGTCTGGTGACCACTGACGTAGCATTGTTTATGACTTGTAGACATTGGTCGGACTCATTCTTCCCGGTGGATGGCCAGGGCTACCAGGCAGAGGAACAGCAGGACTGCAACAAAACCTACCACAACTTTGGGTGAGTCTTCCATACTGTAACACAACCTACCACAACTTTGGGTGAATCTCACATACTGTAACAAAACCTACCACAACTTTGGGTGAGTCTCCCATACTGTAACAAAACCTAACACAACTTTGGGTGAGTCTTCCATACTTTAACAAAATCTACCACAACTTTGGGTGAGTCTTCCATACTGTAACAAAACCTACCACAACTTTGGGTGAGTCTTCCATATTGTAACAAAACCTACCACAACTTTGGGTGAGTCTTCCATACTGTAACAAAACCGACCACAACTTTGGGTGAGTCTCCCATACTGTAACAAAACCTACCACAACTTTGGGTGAGTCTTCCATACTGTAACAAAACCTACCACAACTGTGGGTGAGTTTCCCATACTGTAACAAAACCGACCACAACTTTGGGTGAGTCTGCCTTACTGTCACAAAACCTACCACAACTTTGGGTGAGTCTTCCATACACATGGGTGGAAGGTGGGTGCAAGCGATGGGTACTTTAACGATCGGGGTTAATCCTTACCGGAATTCCAACTGGAGACCTGGTTTGGCCCTCACATACGTCTTTGGCATTTTGTATGTGACAGTTGAATCTGGTTATACCCCTTATGTGAGTATTCGTAATCATATTTTAAGGGAAGGGGCCAAGTGACTTTGGTGTGATATGGACCTGCCACCAGGTCTTTTTATTCTAATTTCAGGGCTGAATATATTGTTTCTCGATGTAAATATTCCGTTCTGATTTTGGAATTTTCCCCCCAGTGCAGCAGGTTAAACGGGATCAAACCCGTTTTCCCGGCGCTACATGACCTTAGCTGTTGATAGGCCGTTAAACACCAATACAAAAACAAAAAAAAACAACTTTGGTTGAGTCTTCAATACTGTAACAAACCAACCACAACTTTGGGTGATTCTTCCATACTGTAACAAAACCTACCACAACTTTGGGTGAGTCTCCCATACAGTAACACAACCCACCACAACTTTGGGTGAGTCTCCCATACTGTAACAAAACCTACCGCAACTTTGGGTGTCTTCCATAATGTAACAAAACCTACCACAACTTTGGACGAGTCTTCGATACTGTAACAAAACCTACCACAACTTTGTGTGAGTCTTCCATACTGTGACAAAACCTACCACAACATTGGGTGAGTCTACCATACTGTAACAAAACCTATTACAACTTTGGGTGAGTGTCCCATACCTGTACCAAAACCTACCACAACTTTAGGAGAGTCTTCCATACTGTAACAAAACCTACAACAACTTTGGGTGAGTCTGCCATAATGTAACAAAACCTACCACATATTTGGGTGAGTTTCCCATACTGTAACAAAACCTACAACAACTTTGGATGAATCTTCCATACTGTAACAAAACCTACCACAACTTTGGGTGAGTCTTTCATACGAGGGATGACTGTAACTTGTTTAGCTTAAGGACACAATCACTTGTGCATTATTTCACGATAATCAACTCACCTCACTGTATATCTTGCAGGTTTACGTCAGCTGTGAGAAATGGTATCAGGTATACCGGCTCAGAGATAATCACGCTAGGCGGGGGCGAAGCCATCTGGCTGTATATAGATAAGGTTCTCGTGATGGAGCTCTTGTCGGATGGCACGTCACTCGACTGTTACGTAGTGGACCTATCTTCTGCCGCCAACGCTGGTTTGTAATTAAGGAATAAAACTGTTGGTTGTTGCGCTTACTGTGGTGTGAAAAACATTTGGCCTGTTTAAAGTTTGCGATGAGTTCCAAAAGGACTCCTCGCAAACATTGAACAGATCAAATGTTTTTCATACTACAGCAAACGCAACAGCCCAGCCCATGGTTTTACTACATATATTTACATTACATGATCAGATAGTTTAAAAAATTCCCAAATATGGCTTGAAACTTAAGAATCATCTTATTTTATGTTGTGTTTTCGCAATTCATGGAAGAGCGACGTCGTCGGTCAATAAACATTATTGACAACGTCATGTATATTAATGAAGTTAAACAAACTTGAACGAATCAACAACGTCGCGCTATGTCATGTAGGGCTAATGTAATGTACTGGGATATAAAGGCAATACGTTGAATGGGTGTTTCCGTTACATTATGAATTTATGGACAGTACAATGTAAATAATATATTACAATGTCACATTCTCTGTACCAAATAACTAATTACCAGCATATGCCAATTTATCACGTAACAAGCTCTGCATTGGCCAAATACATGCTGACTTATAAACCAATTCTGTAAACGCCCACCATATGCAAGTCCTCGTGGGGTCAATACAAATACAATTTAGCGATGTTGCTTGACACACCAAATTTGCAATACAAAAACAACAATCAACATATTAGTATACCAAATATATTTCATATACCTACACCATGTGTATACACTGTTTTATGACTAATGCATGATATGTTATACACTTGTCATGTTATTTGCACGCATGCATTTGCCTTGTATGTAAGTAAGTTATATTATCTCGTATGGATATGAATTTATATAAGCTATTAGCTTGTTTTAAAATCCATGAATAATTCACATGTAATGATATACCATGTGTATTGTATAAAATAAATATTGTATAATTCAAACACCCACCATTCTTCTAACAAGCAATATAGATCATTATCAGGCTACAGGATTGTGCTATTTAACAAAGAGTTGCACTGGCCACAAATCCCATAAGACCGATTTCTCCAGTCACAGCCAAATATAACTCCAATCAATCAATCACTGATTCCCCCAACACATTCCTGTATCTATATGACCTTGCTGTTGAATGGGCATGAAACTCGAATCAATACATCAATCAATCAGTTAATAAATCAATAAATTAGTCAATCAATCAATCAATCAATTAATCAACCAAGCAATCAATTAATCAATTATTGATTTGTGTATCTATATGATCTTGCTATTGAATGGGCATGAAACTCCAGTCAATCAATCAATTATCAATCAATCAATCAACTCATGATTTCTGTATATATATGACCTTGCTATTATTGAATGAACATGAAACTCCAATCAATCAATATATTAACCCTTTAATTTTGGTATGTTAATTTTGGAGCCAAACCAATGGTCACAAAATGATTTTCAGACTAGTCCATTTATGAAAAGGGGGTATTTTTGTTCTCAAAATTATGAAAAGTACAGACCCTGATGAGACGGCTCGTCACGTGCCGGCTCATCTGGATCTACACTTTTTACCATTACCATCATACAGGCCTGTGGTGTTGAAAGGGTTAATAAATCACAATCAATGAACTCGTGATTCAAGAACTAATTTCATGGGTTAATGGTTCATATTTCAGGAGGCGGGACTATTGTACCGGCCAAGGGGACTCTGTCTGCAGGCAGTTGTGCTGGTACCTTGCCCGCAGCCAGTGGGGTTCATATGGAGCTGGGGGTGAGTGGGTGTAGCATAGGAAAACATGTGATACACAGTAGTAACTCTTTCATCACATATGTATGCACCATAGCGCAATTTCATGTGCAGTGGAATCTCTCTAAACCGGATACCCTGGGAGGTCCCCAGGGTGTCCGGTTTAGAGACGTTCAACTGTAAATCAGACATATGACTATGCGAGTATGCGGCTGTGCTTTGTGAACTTGAATAGCCATTATCATAATAAATATACAAGACTGAAACCCATAAAATTAAGGATACACAGATTGCATGTGTGTCCGGTTTAGAGGGATTCTACTGCAACTCCATGTAGTTTTACTCAAATTCAAACTTAAATCTTCACCGGTAAAATATCACCAAAAGATCATAGATGCATGCACCATAACAAGAAATTCCATCAAAATATGTCAAACCCAACATTCAGAAAACTTACCATCCATCATGTAGAATACATTTACTTGTTATCGATAACAAATTAAATTGTAAAACCGATAGAACTGGGTCTTGCCTTGTAGGTCGGAGAAGTCTACCACTTCGACTTGTTCCATGCGGAAACTCGACGCTGTACCTCCGAATTCCTTTTCCAAGTCGAGAATGTGACCTTCTCTGACTCCGCGTCTGGAGAACTACCCATGGACTACTCGATCACCATCGCAGAAGACTTTTACATTGACGATATTGTCGAGACAATCTACCTGACTGATGTGTTTAGGGTTGGACCGTTTACACTGACGTTGTATAACGGAAATGAGGCTCGGCGGTTTGACGTCAAATATAGCGGTCATACGTTCGCGCCACCGACACCCGTGGCTCCGGCATATACTACGATAACGGACATCGATGGGAATACTGTAAACTATCTTGGTACGATAAATAACCCGAAATATTATGACACAATTTGCTTTGGAAAAATAGTGGTTTCCCAAAACAAATTATATCCAAATACATTGTTATTGTGATTAGACCACTACTGCCATACTAACCCTAAATATAGGCACACTCGCTGTTGTGGTGAAAGCATATTTTCAGCTCGCCTGCACGAAGTGCGGAAGAATTTATGGCATACCCCCGGCATCGTCGGTGTCGTCGGCGTCGTCGGAGTCACCGTCGGCGTCGGCGTCCACAAACGTAATGTTGGGGTAAATGTCTTATAACTTCTGTTTCCTTTAATGGAACATCTTATTATTTCGTACATGCATTCCTCAGATGACCCTCTATCATACTGTGGCAAATCCATGACCCACCACACAACCCTTACCCCAAGGTCAAGGTCACAAACTTAGCACATTCATAAACTTAACGTTGTGGTAAATTTCTTATAACATCTGTTTTCTTTCACGTAACGCCTTGATATTTCATACATGCATTTCTCAGATGACCCTCTATCATGCTGTACCAAATCTACCTTAACACCCAGCCCTTACCCCAAGGTCAAGGTCACACACTTAGCACATTGAAAAAGTTAACGTTGGGGTAAATGTCTTATAGTATCTGTTTTCTTTCATGGAACGCCTTGATATTTCATACATGCATTTTTCAGATGACCCTCTATCATGCTGTATCAAATCAACAACCCACCACCCAACCCTTACCCCCAGGTCAAGGTCACAAACTTAGCCTCTTTATAAACTTAACTTTGGGGTAAATGTTGTGTAAGTTCTGTTTAATTAAAGGGAATGCCTTCATATTTCATACATCTATTCATCAGATGACCCTCTATCATGCTGTAGCAAATCCACGACTCACCACCAAACCCTTACCCCAAGGTCAAGGTCACAAACCTAGCACATTCATAAACTTAAATTTGGGGTAAATGTTGTGTAAATTATGTTTATTTACAGGGAATACCTTCATATTTCATACATGTATTCATCTGATGATATTCTATCGTACTATAGCCAATCCTACACCTACCTCCCACCCCTTTCCCCAAGGTCAAGGTCACAAACTTAGCACATTCATAAACTTCACGTTGGGGTAAATGTCTTATAACATCTGTTTCCTTTCATGCAACGCTTTGATATTTCACACATGCATTCATCTGATGATACCCTATCGTGCTATTGCAAATCCATGACCCAGCGCCCACACCTTACCCCAAGGTCAAGATCACACACTTAGCACATTCATAAACGTAACGTTGGGGTAAATGTCTTATAACATCTGTTTTCTTTCATGGAATGCCTTGATATTTCATACATGCATTTCTCAGATGACCCTGTATCCTGCTGTAGCAAATCCACAACCCACCACCCAACCCTTACCCCAAGGTCAAGGTCACAAACTTAGCATGTTCATAAACTTAACGTTGGTGTAAATGTTGTGTAACTTCTGTTTCTCTACTGGGAACGCTTTGATATTTCATACATGCATTCATCTTATGATCCTCTATTAAGCTACATCAAATCCATGACAAACCCCCACCCCTTTCTCCAAGATCAACATCATAAACTTAACATTGGATTAAATGTCTTTTTGTATCTTCTGTTTCTTTACAGGGAACGCCTTGATATTGCATACATGCAGTCATCTGATTATTCTCTATAGTGCTTTAGCAAATCCATGGCCCACCCCTTTCCCCAAGGTCAAGTTTCCTTTCATGCATCTGATGATACTCTATCTTGCTATAGCAAATTCGTGACCCACCGCCCACCTGATACCCCAGGGTCAAGGTCACAATCTTAGCACATTCATAAACTTAACGTTGGGGTTAATGTCATATAACATCTGTTTCCTTTCATGGAACGCCTTGATATTTCATACATGCATTCCTCAGATGACCCTATATCATGCTGTACCAAATACACAACCCACCACTCAACCGTCACCACAAGGTCAATGTCACAAACTTAGCATGTTCATAAACTTAACGTTGGGGTAAATGTTGTGTAGCTTCTGTTTCTTCACAGGGAACGCCTTGATATTTCATACCTGCATTCATCTGATGAGCCTGTATTGTGCTACAGCAAATTCATGACTCACCCCCACCTCTTTCCCCAAGGTGAAGATCATAAACTTAGCACATTCATACATGCATTCCTCATGTGAATAGCTATCTTGCTGTAGAAAATAACCAACTTAGTGCGTTAATAAACTTACCGTTGGGTTAAATTTTGTTTTTCTTCTGTTTTCAGGGAGCGCATTGATATTTCATACATGCATTCATCTTAATATGCTATATTGTGCTATAGCAAACCCACGACCCACCTTGCACCACTGACCCCAATGTCAAGGTCCACCGCACGCCCCTTAACCCAAGGTCAAGTTATAAAATATTCATGTTTGTGTATGCAACTGTGCCAAGTTTGAGTGAAGGCTGCCAACAGGCGAGCTTCGTTGTCTTCTGAGAACTCTTGCTGTATATGTTTCCCCAAATAAATGGTGTCAGAATAGTTTGGGTTATTACGGTATACACGATTATCACAGGTATAAAAAGATTTTTTATTTGTCCAATCACACAGTTGACCCATCGTCCATTGTAGAATGCAGTGGTAGCACATCTGTGGCTATGACGAGTAATTCAGCTAACGAGACATTCAATATCGCCACCAGTTCGGCCAAAATCACTCTGGCCGATGACCTGGATTATGAGGCGGTCAGTGACTACTATTTATTGATGACCATTGTCGACACCAACTTGGCCATAACTGGATCTATAGCTGTTAGGGTAGGTTATTTGTTCCTTTGTATTCTTTGTGTCAGACACACCATGCAATTTTGTACCTTCGGACTTCTGCGTAATACCATGATATACATTTACAAAATTTACAATATTTTCCGTAAATGGCGTCAAAAATTGACAAACTGACTATAAACGGAGGTCCCATCTTTGGGAAATATCCTTTCACCTTTTTCATATCAATCAGTCATAAAGTTAAAGGAAAATTACTTGTTATTGAAACCATTGATGCTAATTTTGATATAAAACTCAATTAATTGAAAGATACTTTGCTGTCTGTAATTTAAAAAAGAAACGTTCTGGGCCAAAAAAGCCATGGTATATTATGATATAATTATAACTTCCAGGTGGCGATAACAGATGTGAATGATAACTGTCCGTTACTGAGCTCTACTGCTGTGATCTTGACCCCGCTGCCTGTGCTGGTACGGCAGCCACTTGTGACCTTCACCTCTACAGACGGCGACAGCGGCGAGAATGCCAATATCCGTTATGTTGTCTCGGCCATTGTGGATGAGTACGTATAAGAAATTTTGTATTGTCTTACAACATTTTAACCACCTGTGGAATGAAAATATGTATGGTGACAAAGAAGTATGTGATGTTACAAATCAATTGGATTGATGCTTATGGAGTGGGTACGTAGAATCTTTGTCACAGATTTTACAAAAACCTTAGCTTAAATTTGTATAATTCTCCACTGGTTACTATGATTGCCATTGACAAAAGTTTGGTGCCCGAGGAGATCCTGTGACCTTAAATACAACCTTAACCCTTACAATGAGGAATTACATTTTGTTTTCTGCTGTGTATGCTATAGTTGCATTGATTTCAACGCTTTGACAACACTTTATAATCCTTTCCATTGGAAATGATGTTCAAGTGCTGCCAAACCATGTTTTAATTGATAAAAATAAAATATGAAATAACAATTTTCATTCCCGCATTCTAAGGGTTAACTCCTTTTTTTCAGCCCTCCTGTGGATTACAATGATAAATGATACAATGGACTTGCAGAATGACATCTATGATAATTATAACTCGCTTTGTATCTTTCTGCTCTGCTGTGGATAACAATGATACAATGGACTTGCAGAATGACATGTATGATAATTATACCTCGCTTTGTATCTTTCAGCTGTTCTGTGGATAACAATGATACCATGGTCTTGTGGAATGACATCTATGATAATTATACCTCACTACTCTTTTGTGTGATTGCCATCGACAACTTCCATGGAGAATATGTGACTTTGAATGTAGCCTTAATCTCTTTGTATATTTCAGTTCTGCTGTGGATAACAATGATACCATGGACTTGCAGAATGACATCTATGAGACTTAGACCTCTCTTTGTATATTTCTGCTCTCCTGTGGATAACAATGATACCATGGACTTGTGGAATGATGTCTATGATAATTGTACCTCACTACTGTTCAGTGTGGTTGCCATCGACAACGTCTATGGAGAATACACGTATCTGACTTTGAATGTAGCCTTAATCTCTCTGTATCTTTCAGCTCTCCTGTGGATAACAATGATACCATGGACTTGTGGAATGACATCTATGAGAATTGTACCTCACTACTGTTCAGTGTGGTTGCCATCGACAACGTCTATTGAGAATAATTATGTGATCTTCAATGTAGCCTTAATCTCTTTGTATATTTCAGCTCTCCTGTGGATAACAATGATATCATGGACTTGTGGAATGATGTCTACGAGAATTATACCTCGCTATTGTTTAATTTGGTTGTCGTTGACAACTATGGAGAACATGTGACATTTAATGTAACCTTAATCTCTCTGTATCTTTCAGCCCACCTGTAGATAACAATGATACCATGGACTTGTGGAATGATGTCTATGAACATTATACTTCACTACTGTTAGTGTGGATGCCGTTGACAACATGTATGGGAATATGTGACCTTGAATGTAACCTTAATATCTCTGTATCTTTCAGCCCACCTGTGGATTACAATGACACTATGGACTTGTGGAATGACGTCTATGAGAATTATACCTCGCTATTGTTTAGTGTGGTTGCCATTGACAACAGCTCGGTGCCTCGCGGCTCGTCTGTGACCTTGAACATTACCATTAGCAACACTTGTGTCATTGATATGCTATTTGGACCAATAGACTACAAGTTTGTAGTCAATGATTCTACGGGAGAAATGAACCTCGTTATTCCGAAATATTACGTTTATCTGTTTCGTAAGTATCGTAGGTAATATTAGGAAGGTAAACAATATACTTGGTGAATTGCGTGAAATATTTTTATATAAATTAAAGATGATTCTTAAAACTTACAACACTGAATCAAATGTTGTTGTCTGCAATTTTTATTATTTTTTCTATTGCATTCTTGGTTTACGAAATATGCCGAGGGCTATATATACATGTATATAGTTTTCGTTCATGCTTCAATAACACATAAACTTAACATCTCCTCAGATCCAATATTCTAGCGGTCATACCAAGTTCCACCCAAATAATTTCACAAGCTGCGCCTATGTTCAGTGACTAAATGGCAATATGGTGTAAGCATTGATGGAAACTGATGTCAAATATTTTGTTCTCCAAGGACATTGATGTTTATATTCTCAAGATATGCGATGCATATATTAACAAACTTAAACATAATACCCTTTATCAGATTTACGGACATCTTGTGGAAATAAACCTTGTATTCAAGATGATACATTATATTCAATATTCACAAAATAATTTTCATAATAGCATAATTATATATGAGGAGTTCCATGTGCTTTTCTACTTAAGAACATGTGTGATATCTCATGAAAAGTATAATATAAATATAATATTTTCCGTAAATGATGACGAAAGATGATAAAATCTTCATAGCAAATGCGGAATTATTTGTGTCATCTTTGTACGTCATTTACAGAATATATCACACTTCTGCAAATATCTTTCCTGAGAAATCACATGTCTTGTATGTAATACTCCATATTGGATTTAGAAACATCATGATAAACTAAATCCTGTATTTGAAATTGATATTTGAATAAACGTTAATTCAATCAATCAATTGGCCATTTATCTTGCAGCTTGTCTTGATTACGTCGGCCTGACCAGTGGTATTGTGAGGAGTGAGTTACTGACGGCATCGACGTCCTACAATCCATCAACAGGACCCGATAGAGCCCGCGTTAACCAGACTCAAAGTATATCTCACTTTGTTTGCTAAGATTTTATGCGGGAGGGGAGGGGAGGGGTGGCATGATGTTTCATCTTTATCTGTGCATCCATACATGTGTCCATCCATCTGTCGTGCCTAAATGTGAACTGATTGGCTTAAACTTGTTTTATTTTACAACGATTACATGCAAGCGCGTGAGCACCTGTACAAACACTTTCATTGACACAGATGGATGCATAAGGGTGGTCCTTAAGGACTGACTATATAGAATATGACCTAATAACAATAACCTAATAACATTTGGTGCAATATATCCCAGATATATAGGACGACAAAATCCTATAAATATTATTTCAGCAGACTACACAAAATACTAGATATCTGAGCATTTCTACCATCACTCACAACATATATAATGGACACTTTGTCAATGTGTAAAATGTCAAATTGATGCACTGTCTATTATTAGAAGTACATCTGCCACAGATGAAAGCCTATTTAATCGCATAGATGAATATAGGCAGTAGTGACAATACGCTCAGATAACTGCTTACAAGCCACTGCATTCGATACAGTATGTATGGTAATACAGGTATATATATACAACACTTTGTATTATTCTTACTGTTACACAGTCTTGACTGAATTATCTGTACATTTTACCAGAGGGTCAACGAACCATTCTTATATCAGACTTTGCATATACATTTGATGAAAACAAGGAATAGCACGCTGTTGTCTGATGTATCCACATCATGTTGCACCAAATGTTATTCACGTGGTTGTCATATTATTAGTGGTATATGTCAAACGCAATAAGAGGTAAAGCTGGCCGATGGCTTGTTCACACTAAGATGGCCGACATGGCAACTCCATGCACTGTATGGGATATATTAAGAAGAGAATGTTCACATGCACGTTATGCATATATCCCGTCATATGTACGAAGCAATTATGCATGAATCATTGGATGGTCAGGGGCCCCACGGGTCCTTAACTCATTCGCCCCTAGCGACGAGATAAGGCGTCGGCCTTATCTACTCTCGTGTCCCGCACGACGAGTTAACTCGCTGTAGTTTATCTTACGCCTATCCCGAGCGACGAGAATTGACGGCTCGATAAAGCTAGCATTGTATCCCGAGCGACGAGTTATGACGTCGTTTGTTATTGGTCATTTTCAATAGATATGTAGAAATCCAGGTAAATTCAGCTAATCAGATTTCTTGTTACATATGACAAAGAATGATCGGTTCCCACGTGGTAAAAATCTGAATCTGTTTACAACACAGGAAAGCATTGAAATTTACATTTGAAATAGGCAATTAATTGTGTCCAAATGGCAAATCGGCGACTAGATCTGACTCAAGTAGTGTCTATGATTACTGAAGAAGATGGTGATGATGCTTCATTGAGTGACGTAAGCATAACTAATGGAAGTGAAAGTGAAAGTGAAAGTGATCATAGTGAAAGTGATGGAGGAATGGAAAGTGATGACGAACAGCCTGTCGTGAATACCAGCAATCGTTGGGTCCTAAACGGGAGGGCACCTATTCCGAAGACAACATTCTCTGGCCCGAAACCAGGACCGACAATTGACCTGGCACCAGATGCTACAGAATGGGACTTTTTGGAGTTGTTTTTTCCTGTCTTCCTGATTGAGATGCTGTGTGCTCAAACAAACCTCTATGCCAGACAGCGACAGACGGAAAAGCCTGATCCAATCTGGCGGCCAGTCGTTGAAGAGGAAATGAAAGCTTGGCTCGGTATCCGGGTGTTCATGAGCATTTTGCAGGTGAGTTGATGTCAGTTACATGCAAATGGTGATGATACAAGTTGACGTACCTAATAAAACAAAGCGAGAAAATGGCTTATTTGTGTCACAGGGTGAGAAAAATGTGCTCCGGCCCGGGGCTCGAACCCGGGACCTCTGGTTGACCGTACCATCGCTCTAACCGACTGAGCTAGCCGGGCACGAATACACATTTCCTCCGAAAGTGTAAACATCGTTTCATATTTGTGTAAACAAACTGCGAAACACAGACCCTTTCTACCTACTGAAATGTATACAGGTGTTACCGAAGTTTCATTGATGGAATGGCGAACAGTGCAGATCCTGATCAGACTGTGCGAATGCGCAGGCTGATCTGGATCTACACTGGTCGCAGCAAATGAATCAGTTTCTCGAGAGTCGCAGCAACATATCACATGCCAATAGGAAATTTATAGTTCATTGTTCATTTGCATTTCAGCTTCCACAAACAGCAATGTACTGGTCGACAGATGCCCTCTTCGGAAATCTGAACATCAGGAGAGTCATGACGAGAGACCGCTTCGACAAAATATCCCAATACCTGCACACCAGTGATCGCACGAAGAACCCAGCAAGAGGTCAGCCTGGTCACGATAAGCTCCACCACGTCCGGCCTGTACTACAAGAAGTTCTGGACCGCTGCCTCCGAAATTACAACCCACATCAAAATACCAGTGTCGATGAAGCAATGGTCAAATTCCGTGGCCGGCTCGCATTTCGACAGTACCTACCAGCCAAACCCACCAAGTATGGTATCAAGGTGTGGATGAGGGTGACCCTACAAATGGATATACCAACGAATTTCAAGTGTACACTGGGAAAAAAGAAAATGGCGCGCGTGAGGTTGGACTTGCTTCCAGGGTGGTGAAGGACATGACGGAGAAAATTTGGGGACAGCACCACATCGTGAACATTGACAACTACTTCACCAGCCCTGATCTGCTTCAGACCCTTCTAGACAACAAAACGTATGCCCGCGGTACAGTGAGAGCCAATCGGAAGGGATTCCCAGCCCAAATGCTGAAGCCAAAAGAAGTTAAAGAGCAAGGACAGTTCAACACGGCACAAAAGGAAGAGTTGACTGCCTGTTTATGGAAGGACAAGAAACCCGTTCACTGCATGTCTACGGCTGAAAATCCCGCAACTCTGGACAGCGTGGTGACGCGGAAATCAAAGAATGGCGAGTTGCGACAAGTGAAAGCCCCGTCCATCATTCCCAAGAATACAATAATAATATGAATGGTGTGGATCATGCGGACCAGCTGCGCACGGAATACAGCACATATAGGACATCCAGGAAATGGTGGCAGTACATTTTCTGGTTTTTATTCGATGTTGCTATCACAAATGGCTTTATTTTGATGAAGGAGTCGGCCAACCACCAGAAACAAACAAAAACCGGACGCAACAAACTACTGACCATGGTGGAATTTCGAATGGCTCTGTCAAAACAGTTGATCGGAGAATATATTGAGAATGAACGGGCAGCGCTGGCTACAATCGGTGCGGGACATTTTCCAAAGAGAGCCGAGAAGAAAGGTCGTTGCCGACAATGCAGCAAGAAAAAGAGGAGACGCGAGGTTGTCAACGCCTGCCAACAGTGCAATGTCCACTTGTGTGTCGACTGCTTTCAGCCGTGGCATCGTGATCTGTTGAAACACTAACTACAAACACTACCTACCCCTGTCTGTAAAGCAGTTGATACATTAGTGGATATTGCACTGTTGACGGGTTTATATGGAAGCGATAGGTGTCACCTAGAATATTTGTATATGTCGTTATAACGACTTAGCTATGTCGTTACAACGGCTTTTTACTATGTCGGTATAACGACATAATAAGTCGTTATAACGTAACAACATATAAAACAATTCTAGGTGACACCTATCGGCTTCCGTAGGTTTACAATGATCATGATGATGTACATTATAAAGTGTAAAGAAACTACATTTGTACATCATCATGATCATTGGAAATATAAGCAAATTATGTGTAAATGTGAAATTCCATTTGTGTGTAAAAAGGTGAAATTTATTTCTGAAAAATAAATTTAATTTGTGTGAAAAATGTGAAATTCGTTTCTGTGAAAAATGTGAAGTTTGTCCTCTGTGAAATCATTTGTGTGAAAAAGGTGAAATTCATTTCTAAAAATGAATTTATTTCTGTGAAAAATGTGGAATTCATTTCTGTGAAAAATGTAATTCATTTCTGTGAAAAATGTGAAGTTTGTTCTGTGTGAAATGTGAAGTTAATTCTATGAAAAAATACGGTAAGGATTTAAATCTTGGATTGTATGAAGATTCAACAATGTCTCGAGACTCACTGTGACGTTTAGGACCTGTAAGTGACGTAAATTATTACCCCACCTGCATGAGCATGAAGTTATGGTACATGTACATGTAGATAACAAGGCCGGATACAATAAGTTTGAAGATTCTCATCCACACATGCCCCTAAAATAAACTGCTAAATTATTATTTTCTGTTTGTATAAATTTTCAAAAAAAATCTAGGCATCATTCTATTTGTATAATAATATGTACTAATTTTCACGAAAAGAATTAAAAAATAAAATTTGACATCCACCACACCTTTGCAAAAATAAATTAATGAGAATCTACAATTTTATTTTTTCCGTGCTTATTGTACATACTATAGAAATTAACAATATACCAAATATACCGCAAACAAATGTTATCACCACCAATAATGTGAAACCAACTGAGCTATGATCTGATAAACCCTGGCTTATTACCTTTGCAATCAGTGAATAACCATACAGGCCAGTGCATCCACACCGTCTAATCAGGATCTACATTGTTCGCATTTCTGGCAGTCACCATCTATGTGCAGGCTGATCAGGATATACGCTGGTCATACATGAAATAAGCCTTGTTTTGTCAAATAATTTGATGTATATACATGTAGGTTCAGTCAATAAATACAGATTGTTTTATTATTATGTCTATTTGATAATTTTCCCTGTATATGACGTAAATTATTACCCCACCTGCATGAGCATGAAGTTATGGTGCATGTACATGTAGATAACAAGGCCGGATACAATAAGTTTGCAGATTCTCATCCACACATCCCCCTAAAATAAACTGCTAAATTATTTATGTTTGTATACATTTTCAAAAACAATCTAGGCATCATTCTATTAGTATAATAATTTGTACTAATTTTCAAGAAAAGAATTAAAAAATAAAATTTCACATCCATCACACCTTTGCAAAAATAAATTAATGAGAATCTACAATTTTATTTTTTCCGTGCTTATTGTACATACTATAGAAATTAACAATATACCAAATATACCGCAAACAAATGTTATCACCACCAATAATGTGAAACCAACTGAGCTATGATCTGATAAAACCCTGGCTTATTACCTTTGCAATCAGTGAATAACCATACAGGCCAGTGCATCCACACCGTCTAATCAGGATCTACATTGTTCGCATTTCTGGCAGCCACCATCAATGTGCAGGCTGATCAGGATATACGCTAGGTCATAAATGAAATAAGCCTTGTTTTGTCAAATGATTTGATGTACATACATGTAGGTTCATTCAATAAATACAGATTGTTTTATTATTATGTCTGTTTGATAATTTTCTGCATAGTGGCACAAGGGACGTTTATAATAAAAATTACATCATTGGTTAGATAAATAATGGATGAATATACATATAAATTTTCAGATGTATTGGATAATATATAACACGTTTTTAGCCAGTTAATGTAAGACACCCATTGCCTGATAATCCTATTTTGGAATTGCATCAAATATTCCCAGGGAGTCAGAGCTGATAAGCCCACTGCAGTAGCTAGGGGATGGCTTAGCAGTTATCTCTAGGGGTGAACTGGCTATTTGTAGCCAGGGTTCAATGAGTTAATGTGGCAGGAAACCGAAGTACCTACTTGTCAAGTCTGGAGACCACATACCATCTCACATAATACCCCCTTTGAGGATCGAACCCAGACTGCAGTCGTGCGACGCACACTCATTACCAATTGCGCTAACTTGAAACCTTTTTGGTTTAGGTTCATATGTCGTAAACCGCTTGGAATATTTTCATGATACTTCACACATGCATACAGCACTATCTAAATGTGTGTTGCGTGCAAGAAAACCGATGTTTGAAGTCGTCTCCATTTGACAAAATGTAGATCTTGCTGGTTTGTGACATATATCCATCTTGCTTACCTGTTAGTACTTGATAAATCATTTGTTCATATAATCCCTTACATTCGAATGGGAATGGTACTACAGTCCACATTCATTACCTGAAACACTCTCATGAAAATTGTCGTCTGCTGTTATTTCTCCGAGTCAATAAAAACATGGTCTGACAAAGCACTTTAGAATCATTTCCATATTTTTGCTGTGAAAAATGGAAACTATAAAATAAACATCAGATGCCAAAAACATGGCATTACCAAAATATTTATCAGGTAATGAACTTTGCATTCGCCGAATATATTCTGACTGATAACACAGTGTCGCATTTTGAATTGATAAGATACGCATATCCGGGTCACAATGGGTTCACTGACTTTGCATTGATGTGCCGAATGACATCAATGTAATGACGCAATATTAACCAGTCTGCGTTATTTTCATCCTATAACTTAAAACTTTACTTGATATAATCGAATGCTGTCCACTGTCCACTAGTATCTTTCTATATCAAGTGTTCAGCTTATTATGTAAAAATTAGTACATGTACTACTAAAGCTGGGACTAGCTATCAATATTTTTATGCTATTAATTATTATTATTATTAACATTATTATTGTTGTTATTTAATGAATATATAGCAGACTTCAGTTTGCTGAATTAAATAAATTGGTATACAATAATAATATTCGGACACCATATGTTTTGGGTTTGTTTTCCCAAAACACAATTGTATCCACATTCATTGTCAGTGTGACAAATTAGTTCAACCATACTAACCAACACTGGGACACTCTTTGTTGTGGGTATTCGAATACATTTTGTATTTATATGTTTTGTCCGAATTGATTGTGTCTGAATATCTATGGTTATTGTGGTATTGAATATAAATAGTCTCGGTAATATAAATATTGCAGATGCATTCAGCCAGCTGGCGGGAGCCTGGGTAGCGGGAACCGTAGACGTGAACCAGTATGTCCAGGTTGACATGGAGATACCGTGGAAGTTCACCCAGGTGCACATTCAAGGTCGCGACGATGCTGCTGAATGGGTGGAGACGTACAAGATACAGTACAATGACAGTGATACAGCCACGTTGCTCGATTATACTCACATAAATGGGTCGAGTGTAAGCTAATTTTTTTTAATTCCATAACCTATTCCATGCTGTGGAGAAACATTTATTGTCAAATATTTATTTGTCCCCCCCCGTAAAAAGTTCTGGGGTAGTATTAGTCCGTCCGTCCGTCCGTCCGTCCTTTCGAGCAACCAATGGTGTACAAGGGGCCATGGGGCGGAGCCAAACACAAAATAATCATTGGATTTATTCCGTATGGCCCCTTAATCTATTGTTTACAAGTGGCCATCTCTTTATCTAGAACAATGGAAATGGCCCCTTCTTCACGTCCGTCCGTCCGTCCGTCCGTACGTAAACTTAACATCAGAACAATATTGTTATAACCTCTATTTCCGGCATCTAAAATGCTTAATATTTGAGACATGCATTCCTGTAAGGCTCTACTAGCATGCTGTGCCAAATCCACGACCGTCAAACCCCCGCTGATCCTAAGGTCAAATACTTAGTATCTTTACAAAACTTAACATCAGAGAAATATTGTTATAACTTCTATTTCCTTCATCCAAAATGCTTAATATTTCGCACATGCATTCATGTAAGGCTCTACACCATGCTGTGCCAAATCCACGACCGTCCAACCCCCGATTATCCCAAGGTCAAGGTCAAATACTTAGTCTCTTTACAAAACTTAACATCAGAGAAATAAGTTATAACTTCTATTTCCTCCATTGAAAAGTATTAATAGTTCACTTGTGCATTCTCTAAGGTTGTACTATCATGCTGTGACAACTCTACGACCCTCCAACCCCCGCTGATCCCAAGGTCAAGGTCACATACTTAGTCTCTTTACAAAACTGAACATCAGAGAAATAATTTATAACTTCTATTTCCTCCATTTAAAATTATTAATAGTTCACTTGTGCATTCCTCTAAGGTTGTACTATCATGCTGTGACAACTCTACGACCCTCCAACCCCCGCTGATCCCAAGGTCAAGGTCACATACTTAGTCTCTTTACAAAACTTAACATCAGAGAAATATGTTATAACTTCTATTTCCTTGCTCGGATCTGCTTCACATTTCACACACGCATTGCTCCAATAGACCTCTACCACCCTGTGACAAATTCACGTTCATGCCGCTCCCACTAAGCCCAGAGTCAAGGTCACAATCCCACACACTTGGAAACTTTTACATGTTTTAGGGGTACCTGGGCCCACGCGGGGGTATTCCGTAAGCCTAGCAGCAATATGTAGCCATTCAATAAACATTTCCACTAAATATATATCTTGAACACCATTATAATCTAATTTTACTCAAAACTGGCCAGTTGCAAAACTGTATGATCACCCCTCATATATATATAAACAGATACCACGGATACTGCCAAATGAATCCAAATGTATTACTCTAGATTCCATTTCATAGTTGTTTTCTTGAGAAATCTTGTTTCCATGAAAAATGATGACTATAGTAACACATTTCATTAATTAAATCAACATCTATTTATTTGTTTAAGGCAAACGCTATATTTCATTCAGCTGTTCCTTGGCAACACAGACCAACATACCATTGTGACCTTTGACCTCGACCCAGCCATCCTCAGCCAGTATATCCTCGTCAAACCGCAGTCGTGGCATGGAGGAAATATTTCCATGAGGCTCGAGTTCTCTGGTTGTGACCAGAAGGAACAACATGTCTGTGAGTTTTGTATTGTTTCAATCAATATCAGTGTGCCTTTTGTATACAAAAGGCACACTGTCATTGGTTGCAACAATGCCCATTCCAGCATTATGAATATTGTTGCAATCAACTGATTGTGTGCCTTTTGTGTTCAACATTTCTGTAAGTTTTGAAGTATTACACTCAATTACAGTATGCCCTTTGTATGCAACATTTCTGTGAGTTTTGAATTGTTCCAATCATATGATAGAGTGCCTTTTGTATGCACCATTTCTGTAAGATTTGAATTGTTCCTATCATATGATAGAGTGCCTTTTGTATGCAACATGTCTGTAAGATTTGAATTGTTCCAATCATATTATGACATAGTGCCTTTTGTATGCACCAGACACACTTAATTTTGGTTGATTGCAACAATTCCCAGCGAACACTTTTGCCGATGTAAAGTGAAGTTATTAAAGTTGGTGAACCACCAAGTAACCGATTTCACCAACATTGAAAAGTATACATACTGGTACTGTGAGGGACAAATTTAAATTTATGCATGAATTCATTATATTTTTATTTAATGATGAATAAAATATTTTCTAACGGAAACAAACATGTAATAAATACAATATAATAATTCGGCTTACTTTTAATCATCAAATACATTAAGCCGTCGTTAGTTCTATATGAAAAGTAAAAATAAATAATTACTGCCTCAACGTATACTTAGCTAGATAAGCATACTTAGCTATTTTGGTGAAATCGGCTACAGATGACGTGAGCTGTCTGCGTTGTGAGACCAGCTACTACTGTGAAGGGGGCGGGGACAGGAAGGTGTGTGGGCGGTGTGATCCACCGGACCCCACCTCCACGTGTGGGCGGAACCCTGTGGAGCACTCGTTTGGAGTGGCCTCCGAGTGTACCACATGCCCAGATGGATGGGTATGTACACGTATGACTAGCCATGTTTTTAGTGAATTTATTCATAGTCGAGTTGCCATTTTTAGTTGCGCCTGCTTTAGCAGAAGGCGCGACTATAGTTGCTGCTTTTTCCGTCGTCGTCGTCGTCTGTTTCATCGTCCATGTCGTCGTCCGCAACAAATGTCAAAAAGTTCATACATGTGAGCATTTGGAACACACTCATGCCGCCATGAACATGACATTGGCCTGTCTGACCTTCATACAAGTAGAAACCACTTAGCCATTTGTTTGTACAAATTTATTCATCATGCTATACTGTAAACCAACTAATATTCGATACCTTCGCGTTCTTCATGAGGGATTGACAATAGCCAACATAAATCTCCGTGAATATTTCCACATGTCATAGCCTAAGATTGTTAAAAACATTTTTCTGATATATGTTGGCCTTCTTTTGAAATATAATTACCTTTCCCATATAGGTTGGCGTCAGTTGGTGACATTAGCATGATTAGTTAGTCGTGGTTGTTTTGAATGAACTATATTGATACATGATCTGTGTCGTGTATTCCATTAGACATAATATCATTCTACAATCTATGAACAGTTTGAAAACTTGTACAAAATAGAGTTGGCATCAATTTACAACACCATTATCTTGTATTGCTTACCCAACTCTGATTGGTCTAAAGTGGCATGCCTGTGACAAGTCAGCTCGTTGTGTTGTCGAGTTCAAAGAGATGCCGTGGTGTCACTTTGAAACAAGTGTAAATCCCTCGCCCCGATAATTCAAAGATATATACACGATTGTTGACGTCATTCGCGCATACTACCGAGTGGCTTGTATTTTCTGAATCGGACCGCTATCCTGACAAAGCACGGCTTATTGCATCAGCATGATGTCTAGTAGAACAATTTGCGGATTCTCATCGTAGTTTACAATGTTCGACATTCACTCAAGAAAATATTGATTAATACGTCAGCGGACAAGGCGAATCAGTAGTGGGTCGTTTATATACATGTGCCCAGGGTGAACATATCTCTCACACAACCATTGTTGATTTACTTACCTAGGGGATTATGATTGACACAGCGCGGTCAGCCCAATGTAATGTGTATACCGTTTTGTTCGCCGACAAACTCATCTACTGTATGCATTGGCAGGCACGACACCGTTTCCTTAATTCTTGTTTATTTGGTATGTTGTGATCAGATATGTAAGGATGGGTATGGGACGCTGTGTGACCAGTACCACTACGTGGAGTGTAACGCCACCTGGTGTCCCGACTCATGTACACACTGTGAACCGGGCTACGCCTGTCTCAATGGCAGAAGGACTATTTGTGGTGCTGGCAGCTACTCCGATGGAAACATGGGTAAGCTACACACTGTGACCCGGACTACGCCTGTCTCGATGTCAGGAGGACAATATGTGGTGCTTGCAGCTACTCATATGGAAACATGGGTACGTTACGCACTGTGAACCGGGCTACGCCTGTCTTGGTGGCAGGAAGACAATATGTGGTGCTGGCACCTACTCCGATGGAAACATGGGTAAGTTACGCTCTGTGAACGGGCTATGCCTGTCACGATGGCAGGAGGACAATTTCTGGTGCTGGCAGGTGCTGGCAGGTGCTGGCAGCTACTCCGATGGAAACATGGGTAGGTTACGCGCTGCGTACCGGGCTACGCCTGTCTCGATGGAAGGAGGACAATCTATGGTGATGGCACCTACTCCGATGGAACCATAGGTAAGTTACGCGCTGTGAGCCGGGCTACGCCTGTCTCGATAGGAGGAGGACAATTTGTGGTGCTGTGACCTACTCCGATGGAAACATGGGAAGTTACGCAATGTGAACCGGGCTACACCTGTCTCGATGACGGGAGGACAAACTGTGTTGCTGGCACCTACTCCGATGGAAACACTTGTAAGTTACGCGCTGTGAAATGGGCTACGCCTGTTCCGATGGCAAGAGGACAATAATCTGTGGTGCTGGCACCTACTCTGATGGAAACTTGGGTAAGTTGTAGCTTGAAAATTGTACACGCAACCATGATACAGCAGGGCCTTCATCTAGGCCATAGAACATCAAGTAACCATTTAAACACGAATTCCCGCTATAACGCTTTATATATACAGTGCAAATCCACATGCACCGGCTAATAGCGAGCCGTCTCATCAGGATACGCACTGTTTGAAAGTAATTTTCACAATTTTGAGAACAAAACATACCCCCTTTTCATAAATGGACTTATCTAAAAATCATTTTCTGACAATTGGATTGGTTGGAAAATTAGCATATCAAAATCCATTCCAGTTCCTTAGGGGTGAAAAAGTCAATATCAGTTCGATTGGCTAAGGCTGAAGCACAGCCATGGCCATTCACACATCCTGATTTAAAATATTGAGAAAATTGTAAATGCTGATAAAGTTATAATGGCAGGGCCTAGTGGCCGTTTCACTAGGCTTTGTATGACTAAAATGTTCATAATTGCAAATTTATGATCGTCTTTAAATTTCAATTGATGGATTTACATTTATTGATGCAGTCTATGCTTAATAAACGTAAATCCAGTACTCCTTTAGAAGAAAACATTAAATTTGTTAATGTGAAATTTACAGACTATCGTAAGTTTGCACTTACAAATGTTTTAGTCATACGAAGTTTAGTGAAACGGCCCCCTAGGGCTTTGCTTATGTAACTTTTGTTCTCAAAATTGATACTTGAACTGATGCAGTGTGATTGGCAGAGACTGAGCACAGCTCACCATCTGCCAATCAAATTTATTGATTTCGAGTATAAGAATGAAGTATGTGTCGGCATGTTTTGTACCGTAATCCTGTGATGATTCGATTCCAGAGCACTGTACCCATTGTGAAGTTGGAACGTACCAGAATGCAACAGGCCAGTCTTCGTGTCTCGCCTGCCCATCGGGTTACTACAGTGGCAAGGGAATGGCCCAGTGTAACCAGTGTGAGCCCGAGTTATACTCGACCTCTGGCACCGACTGTCAGATCTGTGCTGACGCCACAGAGTGCCCCTGTCTCACTGGAGATAAATGTTTTAATGGGATCGGGTGTTACAACACTGGTGGTGGTAGCTATGGCTGTAATGACTGTCCGGAGGGGTTCAAACCTGATGGGGATTCCTGTGTGGATATTGATGAGGTAAATATATGTATATTGACAGGAGATACATATTGTAACGGGACCGGGTGTTACAACACTGGGGTGATAGTTTTGGCTTTAATGACTGTCCGGAGGGGTTGGAACCTGATGGTGATTCCTGTGTGGATATTGATGAGGTAAATATACGTCTATTGACTGGAGATAAATGTTTTAACGGGACCGGATGGTACAATACAATGATGGCGTTATTTATAGCTGTAATGACTGTCCGGAGGGGTTCTAATCTGATGGGGATTCCTGTGTGGATATTGATGAGGTAAATATACATCTATTGACGCGAGATAAATGTTTTAACGGGACCGGGTGTTATCCGGATCGGTTCGAACCTGATAGGGATTTCTGTGTGGATATTGATGAGGTAAATATAAGTATATTGACGGGAGATAAATGTGCTAACGGGACAGGGTGTTCCAACACTGGGGGTGGTAGTTATGTCTGTAATAACAGTCCGGAGGGTATTCCAACCTGATGCGGATTCCTTTGTTGAAAACAGTAACTCTTACAATCTACTCGTGTACCGTCCGTAGCCAGAGTTACGATTCCACTCACAGGCTTTCTCTGCAGAATAGCGAGTCAGATCTGACTACCAATGTCTGGAGTGTTCGGATGGCTATACAAAGTATCATCTCGATTGTCCAATGCCTATCTATGGAAGCGTCCTGTAGTAGTTAGTATCTCCTAATTAAGACTTATTATCTCCTAATTATAACTTACTATCTCCTAATTATGACTTATTAGCTCCTAATTAGGAGTTAGTATATCGTAATTGGGAGATAAAACATGTTTAGCATTTACACAGATATTAAGTCCTAATTAGGAGATAGAAAATCCTAATTAGGAGATAGTAATTAGGATATACTATCTACTAGTTATGACTTAGTATCTCCTAATTATGACTTATTATCTCTTAACGCTTCCATACTTATCCTTTATGTATATGGTCTGTTTCTAATTCAGTGCACTCTATACGACCCGTGCTTCAACAGCAGTCGGTGTGTCAATACGGCCCCTGGCTACCAATGTCTGGCGTGTCCTGATGGCTACACAAGCACACACGAGGATGCCTACGCCAACAACATTCACCAACGCGTGTTCCTGATGTATAATCTCGAACGCACTAATTCCTCCGTGCAAATATGCGACGATATTGACGAGTGTGCGGTGAACAATGGCGGATGTGATGATCCACAAATTCCCTGCGTTAATACCAATGTGAGTCAATATAATGTTCTGCTTTTAATTATTTTGTCTGCTTTTAACTGGTTACATACTGAAGCTGACCAAATTTTTCGTACAAAAAATATAAAAAATAAGTCTCTTAATTATGCATGGACGTATATGTTGTTACCACTTGTTCAAATGAATGGTTACAACATAAACTTTTGAATAAATTAAGAAAATTAACAAAAAACTAGTTTCAAGTTGGTAATACGGCATATATCGGTATTCAGCACAGTCTGATCAGGAATCTACACTGTTCACCATTCAATCAATGAAGCACCTTCTAACAAGCAATATAGATCATCATCTTGCTACATGAGTGGGCTATTTGAGCAGAAGCTACACTGGTCACACATTCCATAGGCCACATTTCTCTTTTACCAGGGTAGCTACATGTACTACTGTAATTTCTGTATGGACGGAGAGCACCAGATAAGCTGCTTATTTGCTTAAATACCCAATTAAATTGCTAAAAACCCAATTGAAATCAGAAGTAGCGAGTATCAAAAATGCTGCAAAAAACAATAAATGGACCACAACTATAGCATATTTTTCTTATTTTCCATGAAAACACATCTTGGTATTTCATTAGAATTGTATCCAAGGAGACAAGTCTCATGAAATGCCAAGACATATTTTCATTTCGAAGCAAACTATTCAATAATAGCTGTATGTTGATGTGTAAACAGTAGTGTGATTTTATTTTACCCAATTACCATTTTGAAATGCACAATTGCTTCAGAAAAGATGGAGTAACAATACTCAATTATTAATTCCTTATCTGGAGCCCTGATGGATGGCTATATGGGGACACTAAATTCTGGCTGATATACACAGAATACCAGACCATTGTCTTTGTTATCAAGATTATCAGGCATTGCTAGGTAACGAAGCCTAGGAATTCCTACCGTTTACTCGTCAATCAAAAGACACTATCATGGCACTCTTGTTTATGTTGTATCATTACACTGATGTCATTCGCTAACGGGTAACATCATGTGACACCGTGCAACCCATGAAACGCTGACTATTCGTATCAGGTCAATGCCTGATACGACATCATGCTATCAGTCAATACGTATTCGGTCAATAAAGAGCTTGTTATCTGATATATATATTTACAGGGTGGCTACCACTGTGACTTGTGTATGGAGGGCTACATGGGGACAATGAAGTCGGGCTGCTACCTCTCCAACTTCTGTCTGTCCGGGGCCCACGACTGTAACTCCGCGGCCAACTGCGTCTACCTGGGACCCGCCCAGTACAGATGTGAGGTAACGTATCCCCATGGCCATAGTACCTGGGACCATTGGCTCAATGACATGTTTGAGTTGGTTCATAGTTATAGGTTATTCCGCCGAACGAACGAGTACGCCGAAATATATTTCCGTACAAATCCAATAACTTATTTATTATATACCCGTTCAACAAAACATGCATCCTAATCATTAAATATACCGATAGTATGATGAAATGCGACTCTCTATTATTTTTGTTGAACAGTCCGAGCACCTGTGATGGCTTCATTTTATGCAAATTGTAGCGTGTAGGAATCTAACTTGACTCATTTTGCGCACCTGAATCGATACAATACACGAAAACCAAGATGGCTGACTGCAGACACTACAAAACCTGTCTTCCTTTGTATCTTTAACTCTATAGTTTTCACAGTTTTTGGCTCAGTTTATCAGCTAAATTTTGGAGAATACTAATCTAGACATTTCGTGTGTATGAATACAGCAGCTTTTATCTTTCGTTCTCACAGTTAGGTAGCAGTGACCAGTTCGCCGCCAATTTCGTACAATTTTTTCTGGGAGTTACAAACAGTATTTGTTTCTAGAAAAAACGTGTGGATGGGAATGGATTTGCACCAGCACAGTACATTTGTCTCTGGATGATGATTGAGAAAATATGCAAATTTCAGTCTCTAGTTCCGCAAGTGATCTTTGTGGAAAAAACATATTTCAGTACTTTCAGTACTTTGATTAGATAGGCAAACGGCACGAAGATCTGCAAGGATAAATCGTATTATGCCCGTGTCGATAGGCAAGAGGAGATAGTGTTAGTCCATGTACGAACCTATGTGCATACATGTACGTGTACAAAACTATGTACGTTAGTAACACCTTTCATGTCTTAATAACTCATGAACCGCTTCACCGATTTTGATAATATTGAGCCACAATGTGTGTCTATGGATGGTGCTTTGTTGTGCATACGAACCACGTCCGATCGCCCAAGAACAAAATGATGACTTATGTTCACCTTGTTTGTAAGGCAAAATGTTTTTTTATTATTTTCAATAACCCGCTTCACAAATTTTGATATTTAGCCACAATGTGAGTCTAGGAATTGTGCTTTGTTTTGCATACGAACTACGTTTTGCTGTCATCACCATTTGTGCATTTAGCAAATGTGTAAGCGTTGCATTTACTTGCAAATGTTTTGTTGCGATTAACTGATTTCAACCAAAGTCTGCATACACAACAATTCATATGTTGTCGTTTAAGCCGGACTATGTTGAGAAAGGGAATATAATTGTGGGCTGGACAATGATGGTCACTATAATCATGATACAACTAGAAACACAATTGCTACCTCACTGCGATATTCTCCCCTCTCGTAGGCGAATTATTGTAGCTATATAAAACATGTTTTTGTTGTGATTAAAACTTTTCAACTCTACATACCTCTATAGCGATGTTTGCAAACAGTGTAGATCCAGATGAGCTCATGACCAGCCGTCTCATCAGGATCTGCACTTTTGCAAGTAATTTTAATATTTTTAAGAATCACCCCCTTTTCATTATAATACAATTACCCTCGCTACTGATCGTATATACGTCATTATGTCTGTTTATTTATTTGAAAGTTCTTGTAAGAGTTTCACAAATCACATATCATTTATGTTTGCCTTCAGCTAATATCTTCATATCGCACACATGCATTACTAAGTAACTATACATCATTCCACATTCATACAATTACCCTTGCTACTGATCGTTCGTCCGTCCGTCCGTCCGTCTGTCTGATTATTGTTTTGAAAGTTTTTGAAAGAGTTTCTTAAATTACCTATACTGAATTTCTCTTTGACATTTCATCTAACATCTTCATATTGCACACATGCATTACTTAGTAATGATATATCCCTGCACATTAATATAATTACCCTCGCTACTGATCGTATTTCTGTCCGCATGTCTGTTAATTTATTTTAAAGTTGTTGTAACAGTTTTCAAATAGGGGCCCTAAGTGCGTCAACAGGCCACATTTTCTGGTTTCAACCAAATTCTGCATACACAACAATCCATATTTTGCAGTGTAAGCCTGGCTATGCGGGGAATGGGGAATATTGTGAGCTGGACTCCGACAACGATGGTCATCCTGATAAGGCCATCTCCTGCACTGACTGGGGATGTTACAAGGTAACATAGAATTTTCCCTCTGATATGTGGATGTGACCGGAGAAATGGTGCTTATGGCATTTGTGACCAGTGTAGCTAGTGATCAAATAGCTGCTATCACACTCCTGTAGCCGGATAACGATCTATATTTCATGTTAGAAGTATGACGGGTGTTTCATTGATGGAATGGCTAGCAGTGCAGATCCTGATCAGATTGTGCGAATGCAAAACGAAACCCATAAGCCCCACTGATCCAGTCGCAGCCAAATATATAGAGATATTGCATAAAATGGGCATTTGCATTGTAATAACACAGTGTATTAATAAGATGTCCACGGCCCACAGGTCAACCCGTCGAGGCTTTGACAGTATACCGACACATTTTATCAAAAAGCTTTAACCTCGAACGCACGTACCGACGTGGATGGACGTACACTGATGTGCCGACTATATTGCGCTGTCCGCAAGCGGGCGTGACAAAATCCTAGTGCATTAGAGTAATATATATGTAAATGAGACCCTACATGGTGATCAGTTCATAGTTAACCCTTTGAACACTACATACATCTTTAGCTGTCTCTGCAAACAGTATAGATCCAGATGAGCCGGCTCATAACTGAGCGGTCTCATCAGGATCTGCACTTTTTGCAAGTAATTTTCATATATTTTAGGGAAAAAAACACCCCCTTATAAATAGACTAGTCTGAAATAAAGTGGACTCGTACCCTGCTGTCATGTATACTCCAGTGAAAACACATGTATATATTTCGTATTATGCAACATGTATGTTTGTGACCAAAAATAAAAGAAATATAAAAAGAAATAGACTAGTCTGGAAAATATTTTGTGACAATTTTATTACCTTAAGTTAATATATCACAGTCCATTCCAGTTATTTAGGGTTGAAAAGGTTAACGTACGTTTCTCTATTAGAATATATAGATTTATTGCATCAAATGGGAATTTGCAGTGTAATAACACAGTGTATTAAAACGCATGGTGCATTAGAGTAATGCATATGTAAATGATTCGCCTACATCTTCGGTGGTTGCATGTTAACCCTTTCGGCGTTACAAACCTCTTTAACGGTCTTTGCGAACAGTTTAGATCCAGATCAGCAGGCTCATAACTGAGCCGTCTCATCAGCATCTGCACTTTTTGAAAGTAATTTTCATAGTTTTAGGGAAAATACATCCCTTTCTTATAAATGGACAAGTCTGCAAACGAGTTTGTGACAATTTGGTTAATCCTTAAGTTAATATATCACAGTCCATTCCAGTTACTTAAGGTTGAAAGGGTTAATGTACATGTACGTATCAGAATGCAAGAATGCAGACAGATTCT
>CM055273.1:35934829-36068603 GCA_029237695.1 Conchocele bisecta
TTGAGCAATCTTGAGTTGTAAAGCTTTGATATTTATTATGCCACCGCAACGTATAGTGTTTACAATGTCTGTCTGTCCGTCCGGGCACATTATCGGAATCTTAGTTTGTTGGAGATGTGGCCTAAGAAATAAAATAAAACAATTCAGCTTATTCTGTAACCACTTAAGCCTATTGATTCTTAGGTGGTCATTCTTTTGTTTGAAAACAATGGACACGTACATTCATGTCAACCATGCAACGAACAGTATTGAATGTGGGCTTCATGTGATCAAGATCAAGGTCACAGGTGCTTGATTGCTGTTTTGTTATGATATCCAATGATGCATTTCATTACATGTGTATTTACACATTATACATGTATATTTTGTTTGTTGTGAGAAAAACTTTGCAGGTGAAAGTGTTATTGTATCCCCCGGACTCCGTCGGGGGATACTATGGATTTGACAGCGGGCCGCGTCCGCGTCCGCGTCCGCGTCCGCGCAGACACTTCTTGTCCGGAGCATAACTCGAACACCCTTTGGAATATTTTCATGAAACTTCACACATGCATAGACCATGACCCGAAGGTGTGTCGAGCACAACAATGATACCTCTTGCATAGGTAATGTTTGAGTTATCTCCCTTTTTTGTTTCTCGCACTGATTTCGTGTCCGCAGCATAACTCCACCACCCTTTGGAATATTTTCATGAAACTTCACACATGCATAGACCACGACCCGAAGGTGTGTCGCGCATAAGAATGACAACTCTTGCATAGCTAATTTTTTAGTTATCTCCCTTTTTTGTTTCGCGCACTGATTGACCATAACTCGACCACCCTTTGGAATATGTTTATGAAATGTTTATGAAACTTCACACATTCAATTAGACCACGAACCGAAGGTGTGTCGTACACAAGAATGACAACTCTTGCATAGCTAATTTTTGAGTTATCTCCCTTTTTTGTTTTCGCACACTGATTTCCTGTCCGGAGCATAACTCGACCACCCTTTGGAATATTTTCATGAAACTTCACACATGCATAGACCACGACCTGGAGGTGTTTCGCGCACAAGAATGACAACTCTTGCGTAGCTAATTTTTTAGTTATCTCCCTTTTTTGTTTTGCGCACTCTACAAACTGGACAATAATGCATGAAGACCCGTTTTCTCGTCTGCTCTGTACACCTTTTCTCGTGTGCTCTGTACGCCTTACCTGTAGAGAGAACAATAGAGACTTGGAGAACCATTCACCTGTCCATGTGCTAGCATGTGCTAGCATGTGCAAATGTCCAGTCTTGACCACTATATCTGACCACAGGTAATTTATACAGGTAAATTGCTACATTGTATATTACATTTCCGTAAACTGTGTTGAAAATATTGTGGCATTATGTGGACCTGTGCAGATATATGTAGATAAATATAGGACTATTAACAAAAAATTCTGGCCTCCAGTAGCAAGCATTATTATTTTTAATTGTTAAACTTTCGTTTTCCATTTTTTTTTTATTTTTTTTTTTCAATTCTTTTTCAATTTTTGTCTAGTAGCATAAGGTCGTAAGTGCTATATACAGACTATTCACATGTGCATGTGCTAGCATGTGCAACTGACCACTGACCACTTACAGGTAATTTATACAGGTAAATGATTATATTATATTTCCGTAAACTGTGTTGAAAATATTGTGGCAATATGTGGACCTGTGCATATATGATATGTAGATAAATATAGGACTATTAAAAAACATTCTGGGCTCCAGTAGGGAGCATTATTTTGTTTTTATTTTTAAATTTAATTCTTTTTTGTCCATTCTTTTTTTTACATTCTTTTTCAATTTTTTAACTGACCACTAACTTATTACAGGTAATTTATACAGGTACATTATTACATTTCCGTAAACTGTGTTGACAATATTGTGGCAGTATGCGGACCTGTGCAGATATATGTAGATAAATATAGGACAATTAACAAAAATTCTGGGCTCCAGTAGCGAGCATTATTTTTTTTATTTTTTTTTGTGCAGATATATGTAGATAAATATAGGACTATTACAAAAAAATTCTGGGCTCCAGTAGCAAGCATTATTATTTTTGATTTTTAAACTTTTTTTTTCCATTTCTTTTTTCCATTTTTTTTTTCAAATTCTTTTTCAATTTTTGTCTAGTAGCATAAGGTCGTAAGTGCTATATACAGACTATTATCATATAATAAAACAATTATTGACTAGTGAGCCATAGAATATAATCTGATATTCTATGGCTCACTAGTCAATAATTGTATAATACAGGGTGTCTCAGAATATCTGATACCATTACAAGTGGCTGTTAAAATTTTATCTATGAATCAATTTTGATGTTTTATATATCAAACTGAAGATGATATAATAAAGTTTTGTTTGCTTAGAAATTACGGGAAAATGTTGACGTCATGACGTCATGATGACGTCATGACGTAACTGATTGTTTATCCAAGATGGCGTCGCCACAAACAATGTCCTCCGAAGTTGTTAAGCTGTATTATTCCAGTTTTTCACTGATAACAGTAATAAGAGAGATGCAGAGAAGACATCCTGAACAGGAGATGCTTACAAAGTTGCAAGTACATAGAACAGTGAAGCGGTTTGAGCAAACTGGATCTGTTCTCGATGGACGACACGGCAATAGTGGAAGGCCAAAATCTGTCAGAAGTTCAGAGAGTATCGAGAAGTCTGGCATGTGATTGAAGAAACACCACAGAGATCTGTTAGAAAAAATAATGGGTGACATTACCAACAATCCTAGTCGTGCAAGTGTTCACAGAATGCTAAGGTATGATTTGAAGTTGACTCCATACATATCAATTATGCAGCACCTTAAAGACTCGGATATTTCAAGTAGACTACGGTTTGCTAATTGGATGAAGGAACATCTCGAAATCACAGAGTGCTATGGTTCTCGGATGAAGCTCATTTGTATTTGAATGCGCAGGTAAACAAGAAAAACTGTCGTTATTGGGCAGTGAAAAACCAAACATTTATATTTAGAAACCCTTACATGGCGAGAAACTTACCGTATGGGCAGCAATAAGTGCTAAGGGAATAATCGGACCATTCTTCTTCGAGGATGAGTTTAGGGATCTTGAAACAATCAACAGCGAACGTTATTTGAATAATATCCTAAGGAGTAAATTTATGCCGGCCTTACGCAGGAAAGGAATAGACATCAGTAGCATGTGGTTTCAGCAGGACGGTGCAACCCCGCACACAGCACTACGCGTCATTGCGTGGCTTGAACAGAAATTCGGAGACAACTTTGTTTCATTCAAGACGAAAAATGAGTGGCCGCCCCATTCTCCGGACCTGAGCCCTCTTGACTTCTATCTCTGGGGATATTTAAAAGACAGAGTTTACAACCCCTTACCAAACAACCTAGATGAACTGAAAACGGCTATTCGCAGGGAAATGAGGAAAACCACTACAGGAACGTGTGAATCTGTCATCAGAAATTTTAGGGAACGTTTAGACGTTGTCATCTCACAAAAAGGACGTCATCTTGAACATATACTATAGATATGAACTAGAAAATATGTTCATGTCAGGTGGAAAATGTGTATGTATTATATGTCAGAAAAAACTTTATTATGTGTACAATAACATGTTGTGTTCATTATTACTGCATTGTTCTCGATGAAATAAATAATGCGCCTGCAAATGGTATCAGATATTCTGAGACACCAGTGAAAATTGCTTTCGGGCCCAGGCTCGAGGTCAAGGCTGGACAAGGCGAGGCATTTGATTCCGCGGAATTCTTGTTTACTTATCTCCCTTTGTTGTTTCGTGCTCTGATTTTGTATCCAGAGCATAACTCGAACACCCTTTGGAATATTTGTATGCCCCACCACGATAGTGGAGGGGGCATTTAGTGTTACCCTTGTCCGTCCGTCCGTCCGCACACACGAATGGGTACTTGTTGTAGGCGTACGGGGATCTTATTGGGTAGGGTTAGGATAGTGTTGGGTACTCTTGTTGGGTATTTTTATAGAGTAAAAACCCAACAAGTATTCATTGGTAGGAACGTGCGTCCCGTCCTCCCGTCCTCCCGTCCTCCCGTCCGTCCGTCCGTCACAAAACTTTAACACTCGGGTAAATGTCTCATAATTTCTTCATCCTTCGACCGATCTCCTTCATATTTCATATACACATTGCTCTAATGGTCCTCTACCGCCCTGTGCCAAATCCACGTTCGTCCTGCCCCCGCCAAGCCCAGGGTTAAGATCACATACTTAGTGCTTCAAAAACTTTAACGCTCAGGTAAATATCTTATAATTTCTGTTTTCTTTCACGGATCAGCTTCCTATTTCACATATGCATTGCTCTAATGGTCCTCTACCGCCCTGTGCCAAATCCACGTTCGTCCTGCCCCCGCCAAGCCCAGGGTCAAGGTCACATACTTGTTGCTTCAAAAACTTTAGCGCTCAGGTCTTGACTTTGACTTTGACTTTGACTTGGAATTTGGCCTCATTTATTATCAAAGCGATATGTGGGACATCCGTGTTCTATGAACACATTTTCTAGTTCATTAAACTTCACACATGCATAGAAGACGACCCAAAGGTGTGTCGCACGTAAGAATGACAACTCTTGCATCGTTAATTTCTTAGTTATCTCCCTTTGTTGTTTCGTGCACTGATTTCGTGTCCGGAGCATACCTCGAACACCCTTTGGAATATTTTTATGAAACTTCACACATGCATAGACCACGACCCTAAAGGTGTGTCACGCAAGAATTACAACTCTTGCATCACTAATTTTTTAGTTATCTCCCTTTGTTTTTCCGTCACTGATTTTGTCTCCGGAGCATAACTCGAGCACCCTTTTTTCAAACTACTTGTGTATCTGGGGAGGGGGATACACATGTGCTTTTCGACAAGCGTCCATTTCTAGTTTTATAACGGCATTTGCAATATGCATTTTTTTGCCCAACCATGATTATAATGGAGGGGGCATTTAGTGTTACCCTTGTCCGTCCTGTTCGTCCGTCCGTCCATCTGTCCGTCACATGGTTAAATGTTTGAGTTTGTACCTTCAATAGTATAAGACCTACAGCCACCATATCAGTTATGTGCACCACAATTTACTGTGAATTAAATGACCTTGGTGTGAATTTGACCTACAATCAATATTTATAGAGAATAGTAGGTTAGTGCCGTGAATCGGAAAACATATCTGGCAAGGCTTATGAAACGGCATGGGCGAGGATCTGCCACCGCACATATTCATACGCAGTGATTAGGTTGTATTGACAGGATATCAAAAGTTTCACGGCACTGTGTTTCACGGCACATACGCACTGTGTTGACGGGATAAATATAGTTATTTAACTTGTTTAATATTAATGCAGTCATGTTTGAAACACATTTTCTAGTTTTAATGTAGCTACTGTCAATTCAAAGTAACCTATCCGCGTGAACTTTGACCTAAATATTCAATGAGGATACGGTCTATTAACTCTATATACGTATATATAGACTCTATTATTCAAAATATTACTCTAAATATTCAATGAGGATACGGTCTATAAACTCTATATACGCATATATAGACTCTATTATACGGTCTATTAACTCCATGCTAGCGGTGAAAATAACATCCAACAAATTAGGAGTATGTTTCTTATTTCTATCTGTAAATATGTCTTGGACATTCATTAGAATTGTGTCCTCCGGACTCAATTCTAATGAAATTCCAAAACATATTCATAACATTCATAGGGGAATTAAAAATAAAATTACATAATTAATTGTCATCAGATTTGTCTTGCAGAAAGCGATACATAGTGAACACAATGATGTCCGCATGTTCGTGCGTCTGTCCGTCCGAAATCTGTGTTAAGCTTTTTAATACTTTATATCTCTGCAGTCCTAAGTCACATTGACTTGAAACTTTATATTCGTATTAGTAATAATCCATATATGCATGCTGTATCACACTCATGAGACCCCTGTGCCCAAGGTCAATGTCAAATGACTTAGAAGTTCGCGTTAAAGGTTTGTCAAAATTTGCGTTAAAGTTTTCAGATACCTACTATCTCTGAAACCGTAAGTCATATTTGTTTGAAATGTTCTATGCTTATTGGTCATCATCCATATATTCATTATGTGTCCCACTCATGTGGCCCCTGTGCCCCAAGGACAAGGCCAAATGACTTAGAAGTTTGCGTTAAATTTTTGACCAAATTTGAGGTATACTTTTCACATAGCTACTATCTCTGTAACCGTAAGTCATATTTGCTTGAAACTTTGTCTGCTTATTGGCCATCATCCATATATGCATTCTGCGTCCCACTCATGTGGCCCCTGTGCCCTAAGGTCACAGTCAAATGATTTCAAACTTCAAATAATTATTTATTATCATCCATATTTTCATTTTATGGCCCACATGCCCAAGACCAAGGTGAAATGACTTTACAATTTTTGTTAAAACTTTTACATACCTTATATCTCCACAACCCTTAATTCAAACTTCAAATAAATACACTCTGAGATAATCAAATGCCTCGGCGGGCTCGACATGCGGGCCGCGGCCATCTGGTTAACTATTTATAGCCTGCAAATTTCTCAGCATGCAAAGATTCAATGAGATTGGGGTGGTATATGTTTCACTGTCGCTCAAAGTAGGTGGTGCTGTGATAGTGCTCTTGATAAGTGTTATGGAATAGTGTTTTTCTAGTAATGTGTATTATGCAAATATCACAGGCAAGTTGTGTGCTCCTTAGAAGCATCTATGAGAGTTGATTCTGAAGAACTTGCATGTGTATGTAAAATATAATTTGATTCATTGTGTTAGCTTTTAACATTTTCAAAAAAATATCTTAGTATGAATATATTACATGACAATAAAGGATCTTACATAATTGATGAGTTAATATGGCAAAATCGCTAGCAATTCAAAATCCACAGGACTTTGATACGACTTTGACTAAACCGGAGCTTTCGACATAAACAACACCGAGTGTTCACGGTATGTTGAAAAGTTTGTAAGAGTTTCTTCATCATGCTATAACTTCATTATTACTAGATTTACCCTAATATTTGCACACTTGAAACGTGTTGACATGTGTGATGCAGTGATTGGCATGACTGTTCTTGTGACAATCGTAAGATCGTTGTATCACTTGCATGTAGCAATTCAAAGAAGGTGTGAAAAAGTGTTACCATTTTTTACGACTCTGTATGCCATGGGTCATATTCATGTTTTACAACAAATAATGTCTAGTTTATCATTGTTATGGAATTAAATATTATTTTACATGCATATTATTTTATTTTGATACATGCTTTTTGTTACATTAATAAATTCTCTCTCTCTCATCTTGACATGAGTATATTTCTCCCATTAATATGGAATGTTCAAAAATGAAGGGCAGCAGAATAAGGGGGCCCCCGTATTATACTGCCTCCTTCAAATTAAATAGCGCATTCGGCTGTTTGGGAGCATGTGAAGCAGGGCATAGTTGTCGTTATGCTCCCTATGCGATAGCCAAGGCTGCATATTGCGTTCCGTGGGTGGTGGTCGGGCGAACGCGACGGTGTAAATTAACAGTAGGGGTTCCTCCTTATAGGAATAACGATTTCCTAGTTTGGCCCTCATGTACATTTTTATCTTTGGCTCTTTTGTTACCTGGGAGTTGAATTGGGTTATTGCCCATTATAAAAGTAGTAAGATTATTAATGATCCTACTGCTTTTGGGAGGGGGCCTAGTGATTCTGGTGTGGCGAGGACTTGAAATCAGATCAGGATTATTTTGTTTTCAGGGCTGAATATATGTTTTGTTATTGTAAATATTCAGTTCTCATTTTGGGATCGCCCCCCATTTGTACATGTACTTGTACAGGCAATATATGGGAGGATTTAGTACTAAACCCATTGACCCGGCATTAAATGACATTAGCTGTTGATAGGGCGTTAAACCCCAACACACAAGCAAACAAACATATTGCGTTGCTCTTGAGGTTCTGTATGTCAGTCCGCACGTCTGTCCGTGTACATTTCCCTCGAAAAGTTGAACAGTTTGTAAGAGTTTCTCCAGTTAGAATCCAATATGCCACGGTGACATCTCCATGTTTTACAAACATAATGTCTAGCTTGGTTTCTGATTTTGGAATTAACCCCATCATAACAGGCGAAATATGGGAACCCGGCCTAAAATTACTTTAGCTGTTGACAAGCCATTAAACGCCATTAAAACAATCAATTGTTCGGAGCATATGAAGCAGGCGCGTAGTTGTTTTAAGGCCTGCACATGATTTTGAAGAAAAAAATGACGAAATGTAGATCTAATGTACATCTAGATAAAGGATATTTTAATATATTGGCGAAAAATGCTTTATTATGCTCCAAAATGCAAGATTTTGAATCTCTAATTAAAATAATGGGGACCAAGTTGGACACCCTAGCTATAATTGGTCGATCATAATTCGTGCCTGTATATAAATTGATATCTGGCTATGCACCTGAGAAGGGTAATTTATCGATGGGGTTAATCCTTACCAGCGTCCAAATTATGACTTACTTACTAATTAACACCCACTTACTTATATAGTAACTAGGTACTGTACATGGTTTGTGTAAGATAATATAAAATATATTCGGTTGAACCTGACAACCTCGTTGTGAAGGCTCGCCCCTATAAAGTTGTCACGGTGAATATATTTAATCATTAGAGTGTGGGAAACGAAAATTGTCGTCTGCTGTTGTTTCATATTTTTTTTTTTTTCTCAATATAAACATTGTTTGGCAACGCTTTAGAATCATAGGAAATGATTATAAACTGCTGCCAAACTATGTTTTGTAAGGGTTAAGCCACCTATGTGTCCATGATAGCAAGCAGGTGGGAGCATGCGATGGGTAACGATCGGGGTTCATCCTTACCGGAATTCCGACTGGAGAGCTGGTTTGGCCCTCACATACGTCTTTGGCATTTTGAATGGTGACAGTTGAATCTGGTTATACCCCTTATGTGTAGTGGGTGGTTGGTCGGGCAACCGCGGCGGCGTAAATCAACGGTATGGGTTCCTCCTTATAGGAATCATGATTTGCCTGGTTTGGCCCGCGTGTACGTTTTTATCTTTGGCGCTTTCGTTACCTGGGAGCTGAATTGGGTTATTGCCCATTATAAAAGTAGTGAGATTATTACTGATCCTGCTGCTTTTGGGAGAGGGCCAAGTGATTCTGGTGTGGCGAGGACCTGGCACCAGATCTGGATTATTCTTAATTCAGGGCCTAATATATATTTTGTTTTTATTGTAAATATTCAGTTCTGATTTTGGGATAATTCCCCCATTTGTACATGTACTATTACAGGTAATATATGGGATTTACTACTAAACCCATTGACCCCGCCTCATATGACCTTGGCTGTTGATAGGACGTTAAACCCCAACAAACAAACAAAGAATAATCCCTTATGTGAATATTGCGATTATTCGTAATCCTATTTTAGGTGAAGGGGCCAAGTGACTTTTGGGTGGTATGGACCTGGCACCAGGTCAGGTTATTCTAATTTCAGGGCTGAATATAGTTTTTCTCGATGTAAATATTCCGTTCTGATTCTGGGATTTCCCACCAATGCAGCAGGTTAAAACGGGATCGAACACGTTTGCCCGGCTTTACATGACCTTAATCTGTCTTTAAGCACCAATACACAAACAAACAAACGGTGTGATAGCAAGGGGGACATATTGCTTTGCTCTTCAGGTTCCATCTATCACATTGTTAAAACATTTTGATTTTGTTCGACCCCCTGGTGAGGGATTGGCTGTGACTCAGGGGTCAATACTTGAAGGTTGCGAGTTCGCTCGTTCTAGTGACTGTCATTCATTCATTGTATTTCCATACCACTGGTCTGTCGGATGAAACTTTAATCCCATCGCTATATTAGCTTAGCTGTTGCTGGGACGTTAAACCCAATTTTTTCATTTTTCATTTCGAACCCCTGGGTCATGGGTTATCTCCCCCTTTCGGACTTAGAATTTCACCAATTTGCCATGTAAATCATAAAACTTTTAAACTGTAATAGCTGGAGGTTTGATAATTGATATGTTGCTTCTTTATGATGTGTAAATGTGCAAAGTAAATTTATCATTCGACACCGGGTCGTGAATTATCTCCCCCTTTTGGCTTGACAAGTTTGCCTCATTTACTATCACAGCGGGCCTCCGTGTTCTATGTGTCTAAACGGGAAGAAAACTCCTCATAGTGCCAGATGTAGAAAGTTACAGTAAATGTGATTGAACCCTTTCAACCCGGTTAACCATCAACCAACATGTGCAAACACTAGATCCAGATGAGCCTGCAGAGTCTGCAGCATGTGTCACTAGTATTCATCTCTAACAAATCCACTGTTTTATGCCCCACCATTAATAGTGGAGGGGTATTTAGTGTTACCCTTGTCGATCCCGTCCGTCCATCCTTCCTTCAGTCCGTCAGTCCGTCACCAACCTTGTAACTCGTAAAACTTTTAAACCATAATAGCAACAGACCTGAAACTTGGTATGTAGCTTATTTATGATGAGTAAATGTGCAAAGTCTATTTTTATTTTTGATTCGACCCCCGAGTCATGAATTATCTCCCCTTTTCGACTTAGAATTATCCATGTTTGGTTTGTAACTCGTAAAACGTTTAAACCCTAATAGCTACACATCTGACACTTAGTTTGTAGCTTCCTTATGATGAGTAGATGCGCAAAGCGTATTTCGATTTTTGATTGAGTTACAAGGTTGGTGACGGACGGACAGAAAGAAGGACGGACGGGATGGACTGACGGATGGACAAGGGTAACACTAAATGCCCCCTCCACTATCGTGGTGGGGCATAATTAGTGTGGAAAATCCAATGTAGGATATCCAGTGTTTGAAGGGTTAATTGTCACTCCTGAAAATGAAAGTTGGGCTGAGACAATGAAGGTGTCAGTAAAATTTGGCTTAGGCCCTTTGTGCTAACTCCCTCAATTTGTATGGAAATTGATAAATAAGGCATATAATGTCATGACTTTACTAACTCTATTCAATTGACTATTTTATACGAACTGACCTGTATTATGTTAGGTGGCGGTGACATTTTGTAATTCAATATTTTTCATAATATGCATGTACAATTACTTACATTATCCCTAAGAATGCGGGAAATGTAAATTGTCGTCTGCTGTTGATGTTTAATGTTTTTTCCCAATAAAACATTGTTTAACAGCACCTTAGAATCATTTCCTTTGGAAATGATTCTAAAGTGTTTTCAAAACTAGATTTTGATGATAAAAATGGAAAATGAAATGAAGACAGCACAAATTAATTCAGCAGTGCAAGGGTTAAATGGATCCGTATTCAACAGAATAAACCTTACAATAGTTATACCCCCGGAAATGAAGTATGGCGAGGGGTATATCATGTTCGTACATGTAGTTCCTTCCGTCCTTCCACTTGTACGTCCGTCCGCGTTACAGTTTTTGGGTACCCATTATCTCTGCAACGGTAAGTAGGATTGACTTCAAACTTCATACTTGTCCTTATGGTCATCCATATTTTCATTCCATACTACACCCAATCGGCCTTCATGTCCAAGGTCCAAGTCAAATTACTTAGAAATTTGCGTTAAAGTTGTTTAAATATTTGCGACAGAGTTTAGATTTGTCGGTCCAGGTGGCGGCCGGGGGTATACGCGAGCCCGTGCTCACTTTCTCTAGTTCCTAATCATATTACTTTTAGAGCAAGGGATCCAAGTCACTCTTATCTGGTGTGGTATGGACCTGGCACCAGGTCGGGTTATTCTAATTGCAGGGCTGGATATTCCCTTCTGATTTTGGGATCTACGCCCTAATGCAGCAAGTTAAATGTGGGATCGATTTTTACAATAAAATCAATATTTGATGGAATTTCATGAAATAAAAAAATGGGGATGGTGACTTGTTTGTTATTGATGAAAATGTACATGCATTTAAATATGTTTTAGATTTAACGTATTTAATAGCCAAAATATTGTCGGCAGCAACACGTGGAACAGACAGTAATTTCTGTTTTCACATGGTGCAACACATACATTTACCAGTACATGGTAGTATTAATTATCATAATGTACAGTCGTCATATTACATCGACGGTGATTAAGGGTTTATTGAATTTGAAATACCGTATTAATCCTACACATTTGGACACAATTTGCTTTGGGAAACCCCTATTCACCAAACAAATTACATGTATATCCAAATACATTGTTATTGTGATTAGACCACTACTGCCATACTAACCCTAAATATTTGCACGCTCACTGTTGTGGGGAAACCATATATTTGTATATGTTTCCCCATTTAGGGTTATTACTTTATTCTTGATATTTGTAAATACTGTATTGATTGCATTACTTCTGTCTCTCGCACGTAAGTGTTATTCATATTTTAATTTAGCATATTAGGCCACACAAAACGTACATTGGTTCTCAGATATCGCCGCGTCAGAAACAACCCAGTGCGTCAGGGCACTTGATCGTCGAGGACAAATAAAATCATATTTTGAATTCGCCACATGATCAATCAGAAGGACTACCCTGCAAACATCTTCAATCCAATTATGTCTGACGATAATCTGGTGAGTGGCAGGTGGGAGTATGCGATGGATAATTTAACGATCGGGGTTCATCATTACCGAAATTCCGAATGGAGACCTGATTTGGTCCTCACATACGTCTTTGGCATTTTGTATGTGACAGTTGAATCTGGGTATATCGCTTATGTGAGTATTACGATTATTCTGTATGGACCTGGCACCAGGTCAGGTTATTCTAATTTCAGGGCTGAATATATGTGTTCTCGATGTAAATATTCCGTTCCGATTTTGGTATTTTACCCCAGGTTGAAACAGGATCAAACCCGTTTGTCCGGCTTTACATGACCTTAGCTGTTGATAGGCCGTTAAACAACAATAAACAAACAAACAAACAAACAAACAAACAAACAAACAAACAAACTTCTAAACATATAATAGTAGCTTTAGTCAGCATACATGTGAACCACATGCAAAATTAATAAAACGAATTAATGAAAACAAAAAGAATTCTACGTCCCCTGCGGGGCTCAGTAACACTCAGCATGGCCGGCGTGGCAAAATGTTAAACTGGTTGACAATCTCACCACGCCTGTATAGTGGTATTGGCAAAAAGTGTAGTTTGGTTTGTAACTCGCTTCGTTCCCGGGATGGAAAATCAATTTATCTTCCACGGAAAACAATGATTTGCCTTGTTATATCCCCGGCATGCAAAGTATGTTGAGGGGTATATAGATGTTGTCATTCCATCCGTTCGTTCGTTCGTCCGTTCGTCCCATTTGTGTTAATGTATTCGGGTACCCATATATTATCTCTGTACCGGTAACTCGGATATTCTTCCTTATCATCATCCATAGTTTCATTCCATACCACACACATGCGGCCTTCATATCAAATGTCAAGGTCAAATTACTTACAAATTTCCGTTAAAGTACTTTTTAAATATTTGCGTAGAAAGTTGTTATGCTCCCCGAAAACTTTTTTCTGGGGGAGCATATAGTTACCGCTTTGTCCGTCGTCTGGCGTCCGCCGTCCAAGTTTACGTTAAAGTGTTTCAAATTGCTATATCTCTGTGACTGCTTGGGATATCAACTTGATTGAAAACTGGACGACTTCTGATTTAAGGCCATAATAAAAAAAGTACTGTTGGTCTCAGACACGGTATTTGCGGATTGTGGCCCGGAAGGGCAGACTTTTTTAATACATATCTAGTTTATTTGTATGAGATCGTCATCTCTGACTTTATGAAGTCGCCAGATGCATTTTGCATGCTAAATAAACATATGGTTTACATATATGCTGACTAAAGCTACTATAACCTGTTTCGAAGTTTGTTTGTTTATTTATTGTTGTTTAATGGCCTATCAACAGATAAGGTCATGTAAGGCCGGGGAAACGGTGTTGATCCCGTGTTAACCTGATGAATTGGGGGGGGGGGGGAATCAGAACGGAATATTTACATCGAGAAAATATATATTCAGCCCTGAAATTAGAATAACCTGACCTGGTGCCAGGTCCATGCCACACAAAAGTCACTTGGCCCCTTCACCTAAAATAGGATTACGATTAATGCAATATTCACTTAACGTTTTATATTCTTTGCTTGTTTGTTGGGATTGAACGGCCTATCAACAGCGACGATCATATACGGCTGTATCAATGGGTTTAGTACTAAATCCCATATATTACCTGTACAAGTACATATACAAATGGGGGGGAAATCCCAAAATCAGAACTGAATATTTACAATAATAAACTATGAATTCAGCCCTGAATTCAGAATAATGCTGATCTAGTGTTAGGTCCTCGCCACACCAAAATCACTTGGCCCTCTCCCAAAAGCAGCAGGATCAGTAATTATCTTGCTACTTTTATAATGGACAATAACCCAAATCAACTCCCAGGTAACAAAAGCGCCAAAGATAAAAAAGTACATATGGGCCAAACCAGGCAAATCATGATTCCTATAAGGAGGAACCCCTTACGTTGAAATACGCCGCCGCGTTCGCCCGACCAACCACCCACTACACATAAGGGGTATAACCAGATTCAGCTGTCACATACAAAATGTCAAAAACGTATGTGATGGCCAAAACCATGTCTCCAGTCGGAATTCCGGTGAATTCCTGTTATCCATCGCATGCTCCCACCTGCTTGCTATCACATAGGTGGCTTAACCCTTACAATGCTGAATTAATCTTTTGTTTTTCGTCTGCTGATTTTATTTTATTTTCTATTTTTCATCAGCAAAACATTGTTTGGCAGCACTTTAGAATCATTTCCTATGAGTCTGAAGTGTTGCCAAACAATGTTTATATTAAGAAAAAAAGAAAAATTATGAAACAACAGCAGACGACAATTGTCGTTTCCCACACTCTAGGGGTTAAATATATTCACCCTGTCAACTTTCTTTATAGGGGCGAGCTTTAGCAATGAGGTTGTCAGGTTCAACTGAATATATTTTATATTATAATGCACAAACCACGTACAGTACCTAGTTACTATGTAAGTAAGTGGGTGTTAATTAGTAAGTCATAATCTGGACGCTGGTAAGGAATAACCCCATCGATAAATTACCCTTCTCAGGTGCATAGCCAGGTATCAATTTATATGCAGGCACAAACTAGTTTCGACCTATTATGGTAGGGGGTCCAGGAGCAACTCCCATTATTTTAATTGGAGATGCCAAATCAAATACATTGTATATTGAGATATTCTTTATCTAGATGTACATTAGATCTACATTTTGTCAGGTTTGTTTCAAAATCATGTTCCGGCCTAAAGACAGCTACGCGCCTGCTTCGTATGCTCCCAACAATTGATTGATTTAATGGCGTTTAATGGCCTGTCAACAGCTAAAGTAATTTGAGGCCGGGTTCCCATATTTCGCCTGTTATGATGGGTGGTAATTCCAAAATCAGAAACCAAACAAGACATTATGTTTGTAAAACATGGATATTCACGCGTGGCATACCGGACCCGGTTGTACGAAGCGCTAATGACTCATTAACTTTTCATTAGCGACTCATTAACTAATGTGTCATTAAATTCATTTGTACGAACACTAAGTTATCATTAAGTCGTCATTAAATTATCATTAGTTAATGTAGGTACTGGACCATCATTAGGGCGCGTGCTCCTGTCATTGAGCCTTCGTGAATTATCCAAGATGGAACCCATTGATGTCGATTCGGTAAAAAAAACAACAGGAAAGACGGACGAAATTGTGGAAATGAAGTTTGAAATTACTCTAGATCAGTAGATGTCCTTTATAAAATGCTACTTACAGATGTATTGCGTCAACAGTCCAACAATCCCTGTAATGTGTCCGTCCCATTCTGTAACTCGGAAGGGTCTTATTCAGACTTTGAGAATTAAAATGTCGTGTAACACATGCAAACTGCTGTACATTCTGTCACTGACAAACAGTGTTGGCCTTCAAGTTTAAACAACACAGCTGCTGCTAACTTACGCAGTGACGTCACTTCATCAGCATACCGGTCTAATAATAGCGGCACTACCTACACCGTATATAGTCGGTACACAACAAGTGGGGTGATTTAGAAACAAAAATAAAGGAAGGACCCTGACTGTCTTTCAATGGAACTGTCGGGGATTTGTAAAAACAAAAGGAGAGCTTATCAATGTTCTAGAAAATAACGTAATGTCACCTGATGTAATATGCCTGCAAGAAATGTCAAAGCCTTCAACACTCACTGGATACAACCTCGTATCCTACGCAACCAATTCTTTCCATGGCAGTGGGGTAGGAATATACGCTAAAAATGGAATATCATGTGTAGAACTCAAAACAAATCACCTTACAGAAAAACTAAATAACCTCTATTGTGGTATTAAGGTACTCAGCAATAAAGGAAACATTGATATATTAAATGTGTACATTGGCCCTGGTAACCATAATCACGAACCAAAACTAAACAATCTCATTAAAATTATCACACAATTAAGCAATAAATCTCTAATATTGGGTGACTTCAACGGGCACAACCCACTATGGGACGTGCATTACAATGCTAAGACAAACAAAGTAGGTGATGAAATAATACAATTTCTAGATAACACTGATTATGTAGTACTTAACAACGGAGCTGTAACTTACGATACGTCACACATTTCTTCAAGCAAATGTATTGGAACAGCACCCGACATAACATTAGCAACACCTGCTTTAGCCTCCTTGACCTCCTGGTCCGTCCATGACTATCACACTAGGAAGTGACCACTATCCGATAATTACTAAAGTTTCTACCCAATACCATAGAAGTACTCTAGCCACCATTCCTAAATGGAAGTTAGGTCATGCTAACTGGGAGCTGTTCCAACGACTATGCACTAATAGACTACACACAGATACAAATCTAGATACAAAACAATACCACGATGAATTTGTGAGCACCCTCTATAACATAAGTAAGGAGAGTATACCACAGACAAGTGGTAAAGCTCATAATCGCCCAACCAATCCCTGGTGGACACCAGCTTGCACAGATGCCATTAAAAACAGGGAGAACTGTCTGCGTAGATGGAAACAAGCACACAAATATCATACAACACTTAAACAAACTAGGCGAGAGGAATATTTGAAAGCTAAGTCCCTCGCGACTGAAGTAATTAACGACGCAAAAAGTTGTGGTTGGGAGAAATTTATATCTGAAATAAATAACGACAAAACGAGTAAAGAATTATGGGACCAATTTAATAGAATCAGAGGAAAAGCTATAAAGCCAATGCCACCACTATTACATAACAATAGCAATGTCTACGACAACAAACAAAAAGCAGAGGTGCTCACAGACCATTATACAACTATGTCAAGTGACAATAATCTTAATCCCGAATTCAAAACAGTTAAGGTTAAGAGAAACCCCGAAATTCAAACAAAAATAGATACTAACACGTTATGGCCAGAATCTAATGAGGTTGACTGCCTCAATCGGTGCTTTATTATGTCAGAACTAAAATATGCCCTTAAAATAACTCTGCCAGGAGCAGACAAGATACACTACGCAATACTAAAGCATCTCCCAAAAGAATTTATGGAACAACTGCTTCTGGTGATAAATAAATCTTGGGTAAATGGTACACTACCAGATACCTGGAAAGAAGCTACCATCATCCCTATATTGAAACCAAAGAAGGACCCAACACTCCCGCCCTCATACAGACCCATTTCTCTAACACCAGCAATATGTAAAATAATGGAAACGATGGTAGCTAACAGATTAAAACATCACTTAGAAACAAATCAGAAACTCAGCCCGACCCAATCATGATTCCGAAATAACAGATCTACATTAGATCAACTCGCACGACTAGACACAATTATTAAAACAGCCATGATGGAAAAGAAAATGGTCGTTTTGCAGTATTCCTAGACTTAGAAAAAGCCTTTGACCTAATGTGGACGAAAGGTGCAATAGAACAACTCATCGGGAAGGGCATAAATAATAGAATGTTGTGGCTTGACAACTTTCTAACACCGGGCAGAAAAATTAGAGTGAGAATAGGATCAGAACACTCGAATTTCAAAATGTAGATAACGGTAGCCCCCAGGGCAGCGTAGTTAGTCCAACGCTGTTTAACATCATGATAGATACATTGTATAACGAACTCAATGAGAACAACCCAATTACAACTATCAAAAATGATCTATCGCAATTTGCAGATGATAGCTCGGTCTGGCATGTACATGCAGATCTCAATATAGCCTTGGGGGCTGCACAGACAACATTAGATAAAATCACAACATGGCAAAATAAATGGGGGTTTAAAATATCCCCACTAAAAACTGAGGCAGTCATCTTTCATAGAGGAGGACACTTATTCTACAAAAGCACGGAGCAACGGTATGCATATAAAGGAGATCAACAATACAAAATTAAAGAACTAGTTGTTAACAATCAGGCAATACCATACAAAAAATGCTCAAAGTTCCTAGGTATGTACTTGGACGATAGACTTACCTGGGGACCTCACATATCAGATCTAATTCAACGTTGTAGGAGGGATCTAAATCTAATGAAACTAATCTCAGGTACATCTTATGGTGCAGACAAATCCTCCCTCCTGCAACTATATAAAGCATTAATCCTGTCGAAGATGGACTATGGATGCATGCTATACAAAGATGCTGCGGCTGCTCACCTGGATAAGTTAGAATTAATTCAAAGAACAGCGCTAAGGCTTGCCACGGGTGCCTATAAAACAACAAGAGCCGCAGTAATCGAAGTAGACACAGCAGTGTTACCACTAGACTTAAGAAGGGAACAAACATTACTCAAATACTGGGTCCGAACCCAACCCCATGGCGCTCACCTACCAATCAACGAACTAATACAACTCAAACCAGCATACAAATACAATATGATTAAACTAAAACGAGACGCAACCAATACAGTCAATAATTATACCAACAAAAAAGCCAATGTAAAAACGTGCTATGCAATGAATGCACTAATCTTAACAGAAGAATATGATTTGGGTGGATGCGAGATGCAGCCATTCAAAACGCATATCCCGTATTATCTATTTGAAATTACAGCTCGATCTGATCTCACTGAAATTATAAAAGATAAAACTAAGAATCCAACCCTTAGCCTCAAACACGCAATGGAACATTTAGAACATAATTGGAAAGACAGCCTACACATCTATACGGACGGTAGCAAAAACCCAGAACTCGGTATCACCTCAGCTGCGTTTGTGGTCCCGGAACTAAGTCACGTAGAACAATACAAACTGGCCCCCAATCTAACTGTATTTACTTCGGAACTTATTGCAATTGAAAAAGCCCTCATATTCAACCTAAAATTAAAAAAGTACAATAACACTGTAATCATAACAGACTCACTAAGCTCCATCCAAGCAATCAACACAGGTACGTCTAAAACGAGACCTGACAAGGTCCATACCATTAAAATTCTTATAAGTAAACATATGGAACAAGGGAAAATTATTAATATAGACTGGGTACCCTCACATGTTGGAATACCTGGAAACGAAGAAGCCGACCGAGCGGCAAGCACAGCTCACTTGATAGGAACACAGATAATACTCTGCCTACACACAGAGAATTATATTCAGTCATTAAACAAAAAATAAAAAATCAAAATGGCAAAAACGATGGGATAACATTCATAAGCATTACTATGGCGGGCACACATTTCAAGTCATGGTGCCTACCATACCAAATAAATGTAAACAATACAGCAAGGATAGAATGTCAGATAAAATAATAACACGACTCAGACTAGGTAGAAACGGTATAAAGGCAAATATTCATCCACAGGGCAGCGATATTGATGTAGATTTTGAATTGTAGTCAGTGCGACGAAGATGAAATAGAAGAACTGGACCACTATTTCTTCTTCTGCCCAGCGCATGAATTAGCAAGAGAAGATCTAGCCGCTGTCTGCTTAAAAAATAATGTTATATCATCTCCATATAATTTAATATTCCCCCCTAAAGAATGCGAAAATGAAATACACTTAGCTGTACTAAAATACATTAAGGCGACAGGTTATTGGAATAAAATATAAACATGACACCGTTGCTCCACTAAAATTAAAAGCTGTCAAAAATAAATGATATAATGATTTTATTTTAAAATGCAACTCATGCAAACAGTTATACGCTCTAAACACAAAGACGGTGAGGGCAGCGGCCCTGTCCGAAGCTCTGGTGGGCCAAGGTTGGTGGTTACACCCCGTGGTGTGACCGTCACATCGGCCTGCCGGAGTTAGGATAGGGAGCGCTCGCCACTCACCACTCCAACACACAGACGGTGAGGGCAGCGGCCCCGTCCGAAGCTCTGGTGGGCCAAGGTTGGTGGTTACACCCCGTGGTGTGACCGTCACATCGGCCTGCCGGAGTTAGGATAGGGGGCGCTCGCCACTCACCACTCCAAGACTCTGAACACAGAGATAATATGCATAACATGTACTAATAAAAAATCATCATGGATAGAAACACATTAAAAACCCGATGGAGTGGTCGAGCTAAGTTACGTCCGTGACACTGGGCCCCATTGTCTCCATCCCATATCTGAAAATTGCTGTAAATATTTTCAGGATTTACCAATCTAATATAATCTTTAAACATGTCAATAGACGTCCGTACACTCGGCCGGGAGGCGTTATCATTCTAGAGTGAATAGTCGAATGAGACGACAACATCACTTGTGTCGGGGATACATGTTTCTCCGGCAACGAGAGGACAGTTGCATACTATGCTGCTCGTCCTGCCTGCTAGATGCTCGCACCTAATAATAATACTAGAATTAATATTTGATCAATGGTGGCAGCCGGGTGCTGCCTGCAATCCAATGCTACAACAATTCTCAACCTTTAGTCTGCTCACTGGTGCCACTGGTCTCATAACAATACCGAGTTGACTTGCAACAAGGAAAGTAAAATAATGACACGATATGCGATGCAATCAAATAAGTACAATATAATTGCACCCCGTCCGCTTGCGGCTGCGAAGGCCATTCTAGCATAACCATAGCTAAAACTAACATACAAGTAATCCCACCCAATGGGTATGTACTCGATCGGAACTGGCCCAGGAAAGTTTCTTGCGTATGGACTGCCTTATCGAGGATTAGTACTGGGAAATTAACGAGACGATATGTACAGGCTCGTGTGGGCTAACACATGAATCCAAAATTAACATACAAGTAATCCCACCCAACGAGTGTACGGAATTCTACCCACCACAATCCCGATATGCTATTATGTACTATGTTAGACTAGACTTAGTAGATTATATTTAGTAGTAGTGGTAAAGGTAATGAGTGGAAAGAGGAAGGGTCAACAATTGGTCTGGTACCGGTGGAACTCGCTTCAATGACGAAGCCTGTTTAGTCGGTGACGGACGGACTCTTCTTGCACGCATTATTGTTGGCCTGCCTTCTAACCACTGAAGCCAGACTACTTCTGGTATTTTAATCAAACTGCAACAATAGGGTGAGTGGTGGGATTTTACATATATGCATAGACGTACTTGTATATATATCCATGTACATATATAGAGCGTGCACCGTCTGATAACAAAATATATTGGACTCGCAGAGATTGACATCGATCCGTGCATGAAATGCCACGGCTTCGTTCGGTCTCTGCGAAGCTCCGTGACGGCTGGTGTCGTGGAGATATCGTTGTCGGGAACCGTAAAGTCGCCCCGAACCCCTGCGATATCAGCCGTTAGAAACAGTAATAACATACAGAAGCAATTACCAAATGCACACACATTATTCGAAAATAGCACTGCACTCGAGTGAGCAATGAACCTAGCCACTACCCGAATACGTCACAATCCAAATAACTGCATAGCGGTCTGGTCGATGGGTGGGTAGTAAGTCGGAAACAAGTGCCGCTCTAATATAAACTTGTATTTTAACTGTAATGTAATTTTAAAATTGGCCCTATACTACATCAATAAAAAACACATAGGAACACATACGTCTAGGTCCACACTGTCGCCGAGGAGTAATCATAATACACATATGTATACATGTCCATGATATGTACATATGCAAAAATGTATAGCATAACCAGGGAGTCCCATTTCCAATACACGAAACAGATAGGGACCATACAATTGATGCTGAATAACCATACATGTTCTTCTCCCAAGATTCGTTGTAGCACCAATGCGTCACCAACGAAGCGACACCGAGAGGACCGCATCCAGGTACACCGATACTTGTCTAGTAAGTAGACAAATATCAACGACTCTCACTAGGTCACAACTGGTCTGGTCCATCCCAGGCAAGCGTCCAGGGAGTTCAGAATCTGCGGACGTAATACATTCATGTCACCCATAAGTCCACTCAGTCCATCCTATGATGGACCGCGCAAGACACGGGGGCGGCTCATAGCTCCCTTACGTGTGTCTCGTGCCGAATGGCAGGGTGACAGTTTTTTGTAATTTTTACTACATCCAAGCACGCAATAATAGCTTACTTCCGCCCAATACGGACGGTCCCTTACACGCATAGGCATTATACATGTACACAATACTCCGCACAGCAGCGTGTAGTGTAGTAAAGAATATGCATAACATAAACAAATATAAACTCACACACCCATTGTGTCCGGTAAAACCACTAAGGCGACCAAGTCAACATATGAAGTCATAGAAGACAGAAGCTGTTCCCGCTGATTGAAAGCCGGGAGTGCTTGGTGAACCCGGGTGTCACAAATAACCGGTGGATCCACTCCATGCAGACACGACGCTAGAAGAAAGAAGCTCAAGAACGGAGGATTTCTGCCTGCAACAATATATACCTCAAAGCGCCGAACTGTTTCTGTGCAGTTAGTGGTCGGGCCGGGCATAATGGTCTCATCATATTGTCCATATAGTCAATCAACAGAATCTGGCCCTATGGGGACCAGCTATTTCGCCCTTAGGGCAGTATATGAGCCAAGTCAATATGATATTGGACATAACCCTGACAGACACACTTAGATAGGCACGCACCCACAACATATACATACACAATCCAGATAAGGGCATCTGTGATTTTCATGCACACAGCTCACTCAAACACAAACCAGATGCGGTCCTCGCGGTGTAGCCAGACGCCTACGACACCAACAAAGAGAAGATCAGAACGAAATAAAACAAACTTAGTCCCCCCTCCTCGGGGACAAGGCATCGCTCGTGTCTACCACCCACTCAGTGGGAGGTGGCCTAGGCCTCTGTGGACCCGACATCGGGTCGTTTCCTCTGTGTTGCATACTGGGCAGTGTCATGCTATATGCGCCTTGGGGTCTGTGGCGGAATGAGCTGCCTGGGTGTTGCCAGTGGCGGCCTTGTGGGTGGCTTGGGCATGGCTTGCCCGTCTCCTGGTCGCTGCGGGTGGTGGTTGCGGTGCGGAGCCTCCGGTTGTCACTGACTGCGGTGTCCCGGTCTGCTGTGGGTGGGTCGGTGGCTCGGCTGCTCCGGCTCGGCCTGCGCTGTTGCTCCTCTGTGGGCGTTAGATTTGCCCATATCACGTGGATCCGTCTCTGCTTGGTCTGTCTTGCCTCGTCCAACCCTCTAATAGCATTAGCAGGTAATATAACAATGTAACGGCTGAGTATCCATATATCATGTGCACGCACACTCGGCCCTCTTCACGGTCTGACATATCGGCATTGTGCAATAGGAGAATGAACTAATTAGGTTAAACTCACCGCCTCATCGTCTCCTTCATTTAATGCACATATTTCGACTGTATCGCATATATTAGTAAATTCGGAAAAAAATGGGCCAACGGCCATTGGCCTGATCATTTACGGGCACATGCCCGGGTATGGAAGGTCTTCGAGTCATTTCCCACCCTTAAATATAAGAATACAAGTGGGGTGATTGCTAATTTCGATGCGGACTGAATTAGAAATTACTGCCCGATTCGCTTAATGCATGATGTCTTACATATAAACAGATATGATCTATTACAGTAAAACAATAATCTTTTTTTTTTCTAAGAAAAAAATATGTTGCATTATCTAAATCTAGTAATTAATTTTTCCCCATACAACGGCACGATGGATATACGTGTGGTTATCTAATATCCGCACCCCCAGTTTTAGGTATCTTATTCCTTCCACCGTGATTTGTTTAACTGTCTAATTTCCCTAATATACCCGCCTTCACACCACACCCCGGGCGGGGAAAACGTTGATCTTTATGCACAAGTACAGTGACACTGTCAGTGTGTCAGTCAGAAATACAATTATAATGCATGTGCATGTTTGTATGTACACTACGTTAACTTGTTGTTGTATGGAAGTAAAATTCAATTAATTCATTGCAGTTTCATTTGTAGTGACTCGCCTGGTACTACTCCATTTTCATGTCTGACTACGTATGCATTCCTTCTTTAAACACGACCGAAACATAGCGCCTTATACTAATAGGAGGCGATTATTTCAGTTATGTATTCACATGTTTTAGGTACATGTATATATTTAGCTTAAAGCCCCTACACGGCTCAAGTTGCCGAATTTGGCATCCTATTGGGTTTTCCCACACATAAATCCAACAGATTTCTATTTACACACACTTTGAAACTGTTTGCATTCATTTTGGTACAAAAATGAGTTTGTAGTCGATGAAAATAGCAATAGTGAGCCGAAGCTGTTACGGAAATGAAATTGTCAATATTGACATTTTGCACTGAGTGGTACACAAAACAAGTTTTTGTTGTCTTCACATTGCGATTAAGATGTAAATCTCAAGATGTATCTATTAGGCAGTATATGTTAGTTTTGTGTAATAAATCAGTTGCCAAACATGTTTTTGTGTTTGAAAAAATCGGAAAATTGTAATACTGAGCCGTTCAGGGCCTTTAAGGGTGCCCTGAACAACGGCGGTTTGTTAATCTGCGCCGAGTCGCCCCCGGGTTCAAAAGGGATGGATACATATTTTACGATTACTATAGAAAAGAATTTACGACAAAGAAAACAATGGCATACATTTCGCACAACTATGAAATGCGAGAAACATATTTGTTATTCGCTAACCAACCTAAACAAATCACAAGGTGAATTTCTGCAGGTGACAATGACACGTGCATGTTTTGTTTGTGGAAACTTTCGAGATGTAAGCATGCATAGTTTGCGTTAATATTATAGTAAATGTAATGATGTTTTTTTTTCACCCACATGTGTCCATCGAAGAGACGCCACATTTCGTTTCTTCGCAGACGCAGCGTAGAAACCAAGATTAAGGAAACAAACTTCAGTTTCTTCTTGGCTCCAAGACGAACATAATAGGAACACGAAGCAGGAAAGATTTAGGCGCGTTCTTTAGCGACAAAGGACGAACTTTACCACTTGAAGTCAATGTGTAACAAATGTGTATAATACAGTGTTATAATCACGTTTTGCAATCGATGGTCATTTATTTATTTTATTAACGTTTTCGTTTCATCGCGTCGACCGGCCAAGAACCGAATGTTTAGAGGAATAAATTCACGTTCCTTCACGGGGCTGAAACGAAATTTAAGGTTGTTACGTATCGTTTCTACGCGGCATATTAACAAGGGAAAGAAATGTCTCTATAGAGCGACCATACATAATTAGAACAACAGCTGACTTAACTAAAACGTACGGAAGCTTAAAAAAGTCATGTGCAATTAGAAAAGTTCCCATGACATAGCATCTCGTTCCTTCGAGATAGGATGTCGTTTATAATCAGCCGCTAGATTAGCAGATATTACTCCACCATCTTGAATGATAATGGTGCTACCCTTTGATTAGCTGACTATGTCGTGGGAATGAGATAGCTAACCCTCGTGGGATATGTCGTGTGGTAACGAGATCCTATCTCGTGGGAACGAGATGCTATGTCGTGAGAACGAGATAGAAAAGAATTCGGATGTCCCTTTTCTGCTGCCGTAAAATTTACGGCCTATTTGATAATTGACATTTATGTCCAACAAGATGTTCACGGTATGTTATCGATCGTATTTCCTCTCCACCCTATGGAACCCGACTTTAGAAACATAAATATTCGTGTTTCTAATCTTTGTTTGCAACCGTGACGCTGATTTTGTTTAAGTCACATCAAATGCATCCCAGTACTAGAATACAAACACGATGCGTCGGGTGCTTGCATGTTCGCCCCACCCCACCCGCCATAAAACACATGGCGCCGCAATTCGACAGGTCGGTGAGTCTGGATTTAAATCGTCGATTTCTGAATTTGTCAATTGTTTCCCAGTGACTATGGTCTAGGCTCTGATATTTCATTCCATGTTGCATCGCCGGTTTTTGGTGATACTGCTGTCGACAAAATGTAATGGTGTTGTCTTAGGAGACTATTATCATGTGCTGCCAAAACATGTTATTAAGTATTAATCAATCAAATGTAATTAAACGTATCGATAAAAACAAATTTTTAAATTCTCATGTGATGCCTAACATGTTTTATTAAGAAATCGAACACATGTGAAAGTGAAAAGAATATATCAATATATTGTGGTAGTTCTTTACAAAACACATATTTTAACAAAATATGAGAATCGTCTTAGCGATTCTCATGTGCTGCCAAATATTGCTTTATTAAGAAATCAAACAAATGTTAAAAATAAAACGCTAATCAATGCATAATTATCAATTTATCGGCGATGCGATGACGAGAGATACTTGCGAGCGACTACATAGCGTGGTTATGGTAATGTTGTTTCCGCCGAATTCTAAATGTGAGCCACACTTTGCACGTGAAACTGGATTACCGACATATAATTGTAAACACCGTCAGGTGAGTAGCTATACACAAACTGATGTAAGCCAAATGTGCTAATTGGTGGAGGGGTCGTTCCTATTGTGGCTCGTTAGGGAAATTTCGTTTCTTCGTTCCTTCGCCGCGAATATTAAATATTCTAAACTTCGTTACATCTGTGCGAAGGAACCGCCTCGCTACAGCGCCGCAAACAAAAGAACAAAAATTCGTAGCGTTGTAACGAAGTTTAAGGTTCTTCAACTTCGTTACTTCTCGGCGTTGTAAAGAAGATTATTAATTTTCGTTTCTTCGCAACGTTGTAAGGACGATTAAGAACTTTACTATTAGTTACAACGTCGCGAAGGAACGACGAACCGAAGTTTGGATCGCGAAAATAAGAAGATTTAGAGGCGCTAATTAGCGTGTGAATATTTTAATTTTTTTCGTTTCTTCGACTTCGTGACATGGTAGGCGACGGGACAAAACGCTAATTAGCGTTCCTTCGCGGGGATGTAACGAAGCTTAGTATCATTAATCTTTGTTCCTTCGCGGCGAAGTAACGAAAATGTCCCCAACGAGCCACCATTACGTTACGGTGGCATACATTTTATAATCCAGTTTGTAAAACGGTACCTATTGTTTTACACAGTTGGCTGGAACAAGGTACGGGATTCGTTATTTGTTCGACGCACTGACATTTTCGTCCCGTAACTACGGTGTTCTGTTAATTGATGCCATCGTAATATCGCAAACCACGATCATAGCACGATACCGGGGGCGTAGCTAGCCAATTTAATTCTGCAGGCCCGACCAATGTATACGAGCACCGACGGTGCCCGCCCCTACCCCCACCCAACTTCAGATATTTTTTGGACATATTTTCGCAAATAGTGCATTCTGGCATATTCTCTTTTTTCTGGCAACATATATATAGTATAATGTACGTACGGTCAATTAAATCAAATTATATTTTTAATAATATAAGAGGCTTAAGCACAATTTGGCGACTGGCGGAAGAGACGAACTCGCCCACTCGTGGAATCGAATTGAATTGAATGGTGATTAACGGCCCATCAACACAAAAGAGTATCATTTAGGGCGAAACAGTTTAGATGACGAGGAAAATGATCGTAAAATAGTATGTTTGATGTGGTAGGTAATCAAATGAATATGGTAAAAATAAAACTATGATGAATAATATATATGAGCAACATGTATACAATGATAAAATTATATATTCCGATACAAGTTGGTTTCATGGAGAAAGCTAAGCAAACCTTCAATGTTCTCCACCTGGAATAAATATGCGCTCTCGTGGAATATGGATACAAACAATAAAAACGTCGTTACCTAACTGCACTACTACGGACCCAATGTCAGCGATACATAAACTTGAATGATCAATTAAGTTTGTAGCTGCAGCCCGAGTCAGGTTACTGTAATCTGTATCCATTTATGATTCATTGTTTAAACATTGATACATCGTTGTTTGGTAGACGCTTTATATATAGATATATAGCGGGTGTCATCCGAAATCGGAACGGGAAAACATTTACGACATTGAAGCACGGTTACATGCAAGTGTGTACACGCAGGAATTTATATTATGTTGTGGGATGAGTTATCGACGACGCAAAGGGCCGGAGTTGGCAACTTGCTAAAACATAAATTACACCATTCACGGATTCACGGAGGAACTCGGCGGATTAAGAGGGGTATGTACGCACCCGTCGCACCCCCCCCCCCCCCCCCGCCCCCAACTTCTCCCCTTGCGTACGGGCCTGCGGTAAGTCATATGAAAATACCGTAGATTCCTAATCGCAGTACATGTACGTTGCGCGTAGCGTTCACCGGCGGTTTTAGATTGTACACGGTGATTTTTATCCAGTTAATCCTATTTGCATGACGTTGACATGACGTTGCTACACTATAGTTAAAGGCGTCATGCCTGTGTGAGTTTCTGTTGAATCGTTCGGTTGCAGCAGTAAAATGCACGCCTGTCATATTGCAAAATTGCAGAAACCGGAACCAGAAAAATGGAATTTGATTTGTTTACTTGTCTGTTTACAGGTTAATGACAGCACGTTATTAGTTAATATGCCCTTAAAACGTCAATAGTTAATGAGGACCTAATGACGTTTTATACAACCAGTTTTTAATGACTCATTAACTAATGGAAAGTTAATGTGTCATTAGGCTAATGATACATTAACTAATGGAACGTTCGTACAACCTGGACTCTAATTGGGGAAACTCTTACAAACTGTTTAATTTTCGAGCGAAATGTACACGGGCGGACTGACATACGGAACCTCAAGAGCAACGCAATATGTTTGTTTGTTTGTTGGGGTTTAGCGGCCTATCAACAGCTAATGTCATTTAAGGCCGAGTCAATGGGTTTAGTACTAAATCCCACTGGCATATATTGTCAGTACAAGGACATGTACATGTTCAAGTACATGCACAATGAGGAACCCCTACCGTTAATGTACGCCGTCGCGTTCGCCCGACAACCACCCACTCAACGCAATATGCATCCTTTTCTATCGCATAGGGGGCATAGCGACAGCTATGCCCTGCTTCACATGCTCCCAAACAGCCGAATGCACTATTAAATTTAATTTGAAGGACGCAGTATAATAATGATGCTAACTCCTATATTAATGGGATAAATATACTCTTGTCAAGATGAGAGATAGAGTGACTTTATTAATGTAACAAAAGCTTGTATCAAAATATATCTAGTATGAAATGCATGTAAAAGAATAGTTATTGCATAACAATAATAAACTAGACATTATTTGTGTAAAACATGAATATGACCCATGGCATACCGAGTCGTAAATAAGTGTAACACTTTTTCACAACTTCTTTGAATGAAACAATTTATACATGTAAGTGATGCAACGATCTTACGATTGGCATAAGAACAGTCATGTGAATGGTGACATGACTACATCACACATGTGCACATGTTTCAAATGTGCAAATATTAGGGATAAATCTAGTAATAATGAAGTTATAGCATGATGAAGAAGCTCTTACAAACTTTTCAACATACAGTGAACACTCGGAGTTGTTTATGTCGAAATCTCCGGTTTATTCAAAGTCGTATCAAAGTCCTGTTGATTTTGAATTGCTAGCGATTTTACCGGAGTAGATTTGATCTAATGGTGTTTAATGGCCTATCAACAGCTAAGGTCATTTAATACCAGGCCGACGGGTTCGATCCAGCATTTAACCTACTGCATTGATGTTCTGCTTATGTAGTATTAAATATAATGTATCTTTGTGATGATTTAATATGATATTTATTAAACTTCTTGACAAATTTCTGAAGAACGTCAGCAAAGCCTCATTTCTTACTAAATCAGCGAACTCATTTAATAAATGCCATATTAACTCATCACTTATGTAAGATCCTTTATTTTCATGTTATATGGTCACACTAAGAATTTGTTTGTAAATGTTAAAAGCTAACACAAATAATCAAATGATGCACAAGCACAAATATCTCTTACATACACATGCAAGTTCTTCAGAATCATCTCTCATAGATGCTTCTAAGGAGCATACAACTTGCCTGTGCTATTGGCATAATATACATTACTAGACAAACACTATTCCATAACACTTATCAAGAGCATATAATAGCACCACCTACTTTGAGCGACAGCGAAACATATACCGCCCCAATCTCATTAACTCTTTGCATGCTGAGAAATGTGCAGGCTATAAATAGTTAACCAGATGGCCGCGGCCCGCATGTCGAGCCTGCCGAGGCATTTGATGGTCTCAAAGTGTATTTATTAGAAGTTTGAATTAAGGGTTCTGGAGATATAAGGTAATATATAAAAGCTTTAACACATATATTAAAGTCATTTGGCCTTGATCTTAGGCATCTGGGCCGCATGGGTGGGCTATAGAATGACAATATGGATGATAATAAATAATTAGTTTAAGTTTTAGATCATTTTACCTTGACCTTATGGCACAGGGGCCACATGAGTGGGACGCAGAATGAGTGTATGGATGATGGCCAATAAGCAGACAAAGTTTCAAGCAAATCTGACATACGGTTACAGAGATAGTAGCTAATAGTATGTGAAAAATTTAACGCAAATTTTGACAAATATTTAAAGCAAACATGTAAGTCATTTGACCTTGAAATTGGGGCACATGGGCCACATGAGTGGGACAGAGAATGAATATATGGATGATGACCAATAAGCATACGAAATTTCAAGCAAATCTGACATATGGTTACATAGATAGTAGGTAACTGAAAATGTGAACACACATTTTGACAAAATTTTAATGCGAAGTATTAAGTCATTTGACATTGACCTTGGGCACAGGGGTCTCATGAGTGTGATACAGCATGAATATATGGATGATGACTAATAAGCATATAGAGTTTCAAGTCAATGTGACTTATGACTGCAGAGATGTAAGGTATTACAAAGTTTAACACAGATTTCGGACGGACCGATGTCTCACTTTCCGCAAGCGGGCTCGACAAAAAATATTTGACGACAATTCATTATATAATTTTCTTTTAATTCCCCTATACATATTATGAATATGTCTTGGAATTTCATTAGAATTGAGTCCGGAGGACACAATTCTAATGAAAGTCCAAGACATATTAACAGAGAGAAATAAGAAACATACTCCTAATGTGTTGGATCTTATTTTCACCGCTAGCTTGGCAAAAGTTAATAGACCGTATCCTCATGAAATATTTAGGTCAACGTCCAAGCGGATAGGTTACTTTGAATGGACAGTAGCTACATTAGAACTAGAAAATGTGTTCATAGAACGCGAATGCTCCACCTTCTGCTTTCATAGTAAACAAAAACATTAACCAAGTTAAATAATTATATTTACCCGTCAACACAGTGAGTATGTGCCGTGAAACACGGTGCTGTGAAACTTTTGATATCCTGTCAATACGAAATTATCACTGCGTATGAATATGTGCGGTGGCAGATCCTCACCCATCCCGTTTCCTAAGCCTTGCCAGATAGTTTTCCCATTCACGGCACTAACCTACTATTCTCTATAAATATTGCAATTGCAGGTCACACAAAGGTCATTTGATTCACAGAGGATTGTGGTGCACATCACTGGTATGGTGGCTGTAGGTCTAATACTATTGAAGGTACAAGCTCAAACATTTAACCATGTGACGAACAGATGGACGGACGGACGAACAGGACGGACAAGGGTAACACTAAATGCCTCCTCCACTATAATCATGGTTGGGCATATAAATGCATATTGTAAATGCAGCTATAAAATAACACTTTGACCTGCAAAGTTTTTCTCACAACTAACAAAATATACATGTATAATGTGTAAATATAAATGTAATGAAATGCATCATTGGATATCATAGAAATATATAACAATAAACTTGTTTGTAAAACAAAATACCACAGCTCAACAACAAAACAGCAATCAAGCACCTGTGACCGTGATCTTGAGCACATAAAGCCCACATTCAATACTGTTCGTTACATGGTTGATATGAATGTACGTGTCAAGTATTGTCAAGATTGGATGGACAGTCGGACGGACTGAATCCCCTACGATACAACCCTCAGGTGGTACATCCATTGTTTTCAAACAAAAGAATGACCACATAAGAAACACTAGGCTTAAGTGGTTACAGAATAAGCTGCATTGTTTTATTTTCTTTCTTAGGCAATACCTCCAACCACCTAACACTCCGATCATGTACCCGGACGGACGGACATACATACAGAAAGGGTAAACACTATACGTTGAGGTGGCATAATACACATCACAGCTTCACAACTCAAGATTACTCAATATTCTAAAGATATATCATGTACAAGAATGCAAGAGGTCACAATATACGCTAATCAAGGCATGGGTAGTTAAGTCTATTAAAGTGGTGCAACAAAATATGCAAAATTCTATCATTTGACCTGTGCACCTGTCTGTTTTACTCATTTGTGGCTATGAATGGAGAAATATGGCCTATGGGTTTTGCGACGGGTGTTTATCCAGAGCTGCCTGTGCATCCACACAGTTATCAGGCTACATAAGTGTGCTATTTGATAAGGAGCTACACTGGTCACAATTCCCATAAGCCCTATTTCTCCAGTCACAGCCAGATATATATTATAGTTTACCGACTTCAGTATCATTTGGATACACGGTTCTATTATAATGGAATGGTGCTTAACGGCCCATCAACACAAAAGAGTATCAGTTAGCGCCAATCAATGTAGATGAAGAATAAAAATTATAGTAAAATAATATGTTACATGTGGTAGGCAATCAGATGATCAGGGTAAAAATATTAATATGATGAACAATATAAATGAACAATGAATTATATAATTATAGAATGAGAAACATGTATACAATAATAAAAGTCAGATCGGTTCTATAACCTGTAACCTCTTGATAGTGTATAAACTACAGCAAATAAGTGACTTTGACTGGAGAAATGGGGTTCATGGGAATTGTGACAAGTGTCGCTTCTGATCACATACCTCACTCCTGTAGCCGGATAGTGATCTACAGTGTTTGTTAGAAGTACAACGGGTGTTTCATTGATGGAATGGCGAACAGTGCAGATCCGGATCAGATTGTGCGGATGCCTGATAACGGTATACAGTGTTTGTTAGAAGCATAACGGGTGTTTCATTGATGGAATGGCGAACAGTGCAGATGCTGATGAACAGTCTGATTTGGATCTACACTGGTCGCAAAACCCATAAGCCCCAATCTCCAGTCACGCCCACATATATATATTTTAAATATGTTGGCAATTAACATCTCGAGATTCAGATTCGATTTACTGTGATAACACAACATCACCAGTATATGATACAAACAGTAAATAAATTAAAAACATTATATAACAGCAGATATTGAATCCCAAGTTTGGAGAAGGAATTCTTGCATTTGCACATCGTGTATTGGTCCAACGTAAGAATCCACGATCATTGGCGCAGGTTCATGTCAAGAAGACATTCGTTAACGTCGATTGTTTGGGTAAGTGAACTTGAACTGTTCATACTGCTGGTAGCTCTGAAACATATCAGACATATATGAGACAAGCCATGTGCTTTTGTACAATAGAAGATTTTTGATGAAAAATATTTACAGAAACTGTGATATTTTCTGTAAATGACGTTGAAAGTTGGCAAAAATGCATTTGAATATTCCAGGTCTGCCGATGAATTCCTACCGTTTTTGTGTCAAATCAGGTAAACGTAATATCAAAAGACAATGGCAATGTATTCCATTTATCAAGTACATGTCACATGGTATGCTAAAAATTGCGCATGGATTTCATTTGGAAAGATCATGCATCATCAGCTGACCAATGAAACGTCAGTGAAAGTAGATTTTGTGGAACCTTATATTTAACATGCTTCATTGTATCAGTCATAGTGTGTTTAAGTGAATGTGCAGCCAGGTATACAATAACAAAATGTTAATTATTTTTACTTTCCGCTGAATGTTAATGTTAAAGTAATTTACAATAACCTCCGAAGGGAAGCACATTTAATACACACTGTTTTAAAGTCACTCTTTTTATTATAACTATGTGAAACTGTATTGGCAGTGCTATGTTTCACACTATTTCATGACGTCCGGCTCATAACATCCGGTTTACTGCTACACTATGGACGTAACATAGGACTGCCAATACAGTTTCAAGTGACTTTAAAACAATGTTAATTGTATATACATGTACTAAATAATTTATGCGAACCAGTTTTAATGCCCTAAAATAGAGTTAGTAGACAATAGTATTATTACAGGACACTTACAAATCAATAATTGCTACTCACGGTAACAAATTTCCATCTTGTCAATATTGCTGTAGCAGAATGTAACAGCCCAGAGTTTGTGAGGCTGGTGGCTGTTGAATCTTCCTCCATACGGTGGTGCAGTTGACCGTAAGCCTTCCAAACATCGCGTTGTATGCACTGGAGACCGATGTGGTCAGCTATCTCACTGTCCGGTACGGCCACACCATACAGACGCAGCTACAAGATAAACTGGATAGATTATAACAGACCAGTATTTGTGAGGCTGCGGGTGACAATTAAAATAACTTTTACATGTTAGCATGTCAATTATTGGTGCCTAAAATAATGCCACAGTGATTCATTGATGGAATGGGGAACATGATAAAATAAAGCGTCGAGCATGAACTTGTACGTTACCTCATCTATGGTGCCGCGGAGGTGATGATCTTTATTCTTCCCGATCTACACGGTCAAATCATTTGTTGTGGCAGTGGTCATCTGTGAATAAATATGCCCTCACTGAGGACTGTATTTTCTACGCCATAAACTTGCCGGGGCCCAAATGTTGCAAGCTACCTGTAATACAGCATCTGGGCCCCCGGTAAGTTTATGGCAAATATAGGTACTGATTATTATGCACACTTCTACAATTACATCAGTAGAAAATGTTTGTTGCCAGCTCTAAGCAGCCTGATATAATAGTGAACAGCATAGGTCATGATCAGACTGTACATATTGAAATAGTATGGTTCCTTGCAATTAATAACGCCATATACACTGGTCATGGCCGTCGGGTGAAATGCTATAGCTGATAAATAACACATTTTCTCCTGCAGCCACTGACTACCACTTTAAAATGCCAGACACTGGTGATTTATATGTGAAAACATAGGATCACGCGGACAGTTAATATATTCACATAGTTAAATACTAAACAGATGTGTGCATGGACAGTTGTTTCTTGTGCCGGAAGACAGCTCCCTAAAGACGTGATAAGTTGTATACGTGTGCGAATTAGTGCCGTGATCAGGCCTTGGGTTGAAACGGACAAACAAGACAACATACAGAAATAGACACATTTAGGATGGAGGTTAGGATCCTGTATCCTGGATTTTCACCATTCATATGTGTCAGTGTATATGTAATTCATGGTAAATAGTCTAAGAAATGCATCGTAAATCGTGAAATTCCGGCCAGAGATGCATGTTTTCGCGCAGAATCATCTGCGGTTATGCTGGTTACATATTTTGTAAAGTCCATGTTGTCAGCCAGGGACTCATTTTCAACAATTGCAGATCCTCATCATTCTATACACTTCCGAAAATGTATTGATGAGTTTGAAAAATTGCAATATTTTAGGAATTGTCAATTGTTTATGAAGCAAAGCCTTAAGTTTCAAGTTTTTCTTTCAAGCCAGTAATTATTTGGTAACTTAAAACCTCATAGGAATTATATATTTCTTATTAAGTGTAATTTAACATTCCCTGAATCAGTAGGTTTTGTTTGCTTGTTTGTTTATTTGCTGGGGTTTAATACCTATCAACAGCTAAGGTCATTTAAGGTCGGGTCAATGGGTTTAGTACCCACCACCCCCCCCCACCACATCAACACTGCATGTTATCGGGACTTGGCAAGAACAGTATATAAGTAGCTACCCAGCAAACACGACTATTTCGGGCCGATATCGGCATTAAGTGGGGATATCGGCCGATATTGCCGATATTGGTCCAATACCGGGGCAATATCGGATATTATCCCGTCAACACAGGACGTATGTGCCGTGAAACACGGTGCCGTGAAACATTTTTGATATCCTGTCAATACGACCAAATCATTGCGTATGAATATGTGCGGTGGCTGGGGTTATAGTTTTGCATTTTACAGCCATTTGTAGGTGTTGATGGGATAAATAGAATAGTATGTTAGTGCCGTGAATGGGAAAAAAATATCTGGCGCGGCACGGAAACGGGATGTGCTCGGCAGAGCCTCGCCCATCCCGTTTACTAAGCCTTGCCAGATATGTTTACCCATTCACTAACCTATTATTCTCTATCTTGTCGCTAATCATGAGAACTCTGAATACGGATTACCAATATCGGCCAGATGTCGGGCCGTTGTATATTATTACACACAATTTTCATTTGATTTTCGCTTTAATTTCCCACATCAGACAAATATCTGGTCCAAACAAGAAACAAGAAACCATAATTGTGAAATTGCGGGAATATGTTTAACTCGGCTTATTTTTTTAACTCATATCGGCCCGATATTGGACCGATGTGTATTATTATTTAACGTATATGTATTATCTAAGTGATACAGATATTGGTCCAGTATCTGTCCAATATAGGCTATATAGTATATACACATTATTTATAAATCCCCAAAAGAGTGTTTGATAATCTATGCATAATACAACGTTTTTTTATATTTTTAATATCTGATTTATTTTTACTTAGGGCCTATATATCGGCCCACTATCGGCCCGATATATTTATTTACATGCTTACCTTATTTAGGAATTATGTGTATTATTTAAGATAATTAACTGTTTTTGCTGATATGTGTAAATAATTAATCTAGCTTGTAAAAATAATAAGTATTATCTACATTAAAAACAAAGTAATTTACTATACACCATTACGCCGCATTTTCCCCATTATCCATACTTATAAATTAATTATGTTTCACGCCGCTAATTATGTAGGTATTGTAATCTGATTTGCAAATATTCATGCCTATTGTACATTTTCTATCATTTGAAGCAACGGCTTAAACTATGTCACGGTGGACGTCTTACAGAGAAATGTGTGCTAATGTTTGTCAGAATTTAGCAGAGACAAATTTATCCAGAGACAAATGTGAATATTAACAGTGAGGATGAAGAAATTATTTCTGACATTCAAGGAAATGAAAATCACCATTTGTCTACAAACACAAACAGTAGAAATTCAGATACGTCTCTGGATGGTGAGTTGCCTCTTACAGATTCATTTAAATCTGCTGATGATTTATTTCATAGCGGTGGTCTAGTTTCTGATGCCTCCGACTCTGATCACGACACTATTCTTCCTCTCGAGACACAGAATGCAGATTGTTGTAGCTGTGATCCATTTTTGGACATTGCCGAAACTGTCTTCCGACTGAGATACAGAATGCTGACTTATTCAACATATGTGATGACAGTGATGTTTATTTGTCTGATTCTTCTTCAGATGATTCCAATGGAGAGAGATATTGATGTCCAATGTTGGACCTGTATCGTATAACGGCCCAGTATCATAGAAATACGAGCCGATGTTGGCCTGCTATCTTGCCTGCTATCGGACCGCTAAGGATCATTCAATCGGGCCGATGTTGGTTGCCTATATAAAACCGATATTGATATCCGATGTTGGACCTACATCATACAGATAACGGCCCGTTATCATAGAACATCAAATCGATATTGGCCCGCTATCATACCCGCTATCGGGCCGCCAAAGATCTGCGTTGCAAAAAATGCAGTCGGCCCGCTATCGTGTCCGCTATCGGTCCGATATTGATATCCGATATGGGACCTATATGGTTATCAGATAACGGCCCGTTATTATAGAATATCGAGCCGATGTTGGCCCGCTATCGTGCCCGCTATCGGGCCGCCAAAGATCTGCGTTGCAAGAATTCAGTCGGGCCGATATCGGTTGCCTATATTGGACCGATATTGAAACCCATATTGGGCCGCTATCGGGCCGATATAAAATGTTAGCTGGGTACCTTGTTTTTCTGAGTAAGTTAGATGTATAATGGGAGATTATTAAATAAAAATAGACACCATATGCAATTTTCACTTGTCAAGTGCCATAACTATGCCAATAATACATGAATCCGCATAAAAAAACCAGCTGCACAACTACACATAGTGACAAACATTCCTGTAATATTTCGCAATTCTAACTCAAACTCTTTTGGAAATACGCGCGACACAAATGTGTGATGAAATTTGTGATGCCGACAAAATTGCAAATTTTCTCTCTAAGTCATGGGTCATAACTCCATCCTTACAGGATGATTCTGCATACAAAACCACAGGTGCACAACTACACATGCTGATTAACATTCCTATATAGTTTCATGCCTGTAATTCAAATACAAGTTAAAAATCAGCAATGTTCACTCAAGGGCAATAACTCCGCCCATACTCTATGAATCCGCATCAAAATCACCAGATGTACAACTCTTCATGTTGATAAACATTGCTATGTTTAATTACTGTAGCTCAAATTGTGTTTCAGTTTTGTCCGACACAAGTTGACAATCGCCACTTTTCACTAAGTCAAGAACCATAACTATGTGAATACTGGATGAAACCGCATCTAAAAACACGGGTGCGCAACTTCACTTGATGACAAATATTCCTATAAGGTTTCATAACTGTAGATCAAATAGTTTTTCAGTAATGTGCGACACGAGTTGAAAATCGCCACTTTTTACTAAGTCAAGGACCACAACTCTGCGAATACAGGATGAATCCGTATATAAAATACCAGGTTCGCAACTTCACATGTGACAAACATGCATATACGGTTTCATTACTGTAGCTGAAATAGTGTGTCAGTTATGTGCGACACAATTTGAAAATCGCCACTTTTGACGAAGTCAAGGGCCATAACATTGTGAATACCGGATGCATCTGCATCTAAAACCCCAGGTGGGCAACTTCACATGATGACAAATATTCCTATAAGGTTTCATGACAGTAGATCAAATAGTTTATCAGTAATGTGCGACACGATTTTAAAATCGCCACTTTTCAATAAGTCAAGGACCACAACTCTGCGAATACACACATACAAAATGCCAAAGACGTATGTGAGGGCCAAACCAGGTTTCCATTCAGAATTCCGGTAAGGATAAACCCCGATCGTTAAATTAATCATCGCATACTTTCACCTGCCACTCACAAGATTATCGTCAGACATAATTGGATTTAAGATGTTTGCAGGGTAGTCCTTCTGATTGATCATATGCCGAATTTGTCCACGGCGATGAAATGCCCTGACGCACTGGCGATATCTGAGAACCAAAGTACTTTTCGTATGGCCTAATATGCTAAATAAAAATATGAATAACACGTACGTGCGAGAGACGGAAGTAGTATTTACAGATATGAATAATAAAGTATTGGTACCGTAATAACCCTAAATATTCGGACACCATGTATATGTGGAAACATATAAAAATATATACTGTGTATATATACTGTGAGCGTGCCAATAGTTAGGGTTAGTATGGCAGTAGTGGTCTAATCACAATAACAGTGTATTTGGATATAATTTGTTTGGGGAAACCCATATTTAATAGGGGTTTCCCAAATCAAATTGTGTCCAAATATGTAGGGTTAATACGGTATATTAAATTCAATAAGCCCTTAATCACCGTCGATGTAATATGACGACTGTATATTATGATAATTAATACTACCATGTACCGGTACATGTATGTGTTGCACCATGTGAAAACAGAAGTTGCTGTCCGTTCCACGTGTTGCTGCCGACAAACGTTTGACTATTAAACACATTAAATATAAAAAATATGTAAATCTACTGTATGTACATTTTTATCAATAACAAAAAAGTCACCCTCCCCATTTTCTTATTTCATGACATTCCATCAAATATTGATTTCATTGTGAAAAACGATTTTCCTATGTGGGAATTTAACATGGGGCAAAAGAAGAAAAAGTTATATTTTGAAAATCGGTTCACGAATTCCAAAATTATTTTTAAAAAATCTAATTTTAGCCCCCATGTTAAATTCCCATAGGAAAATAATTTGTTCGCAATACAATCAATATTTGGTGAAATTTCATCAATTCATTTTTACATTTGTGACCAGTGCACATCCATGCTGTCTGTGTACCAGATATATAACTCAACCCTTACAAGCTGAATTACATTGTGTCTGCTTTTGCTTTTTGATTTCCCATTTTCTGATCAATAACATGCTTTGGCAGCACTTTAGAATCATTTCCCGTGGAAATGATTCTAAAGTGCTGTCAAACCATGTTTGTATTGAGAAACAAAACAAATTATAAAATAACAGCAGACGGCAATTTACGTTTCCCGCATTCTAAGGGTTAATACTCTGTTTGTTGGGCCAATTGTTTATTAAAGGTGCATGCCCACTCAGTAGGCACAACATGTTCTTTATAGGAATAAAATAAGTTTACAATTGTGTCAATATTCCACCAGTTCTAACAATTACAAGTGCCCGCTATACAGATACAATGTATAATCATTTGGTAATATTTATTTGACTGAAGGTGCTACATTGTCCGTGTATGTTGCTCATGCATCGGGAAGTGGATACACTGCATACGTATAATTATTGCATGCATGTATGCGGTCTTACTGGGTTAATGACAATGGTAATTATATACTATGCTGCGCTAGATGTATTGGCGTAAGGTACATTTTATCAATCAGTTGAAATAGGTGCCAAATAAGATGTGTTCAGTAAGAACTCAACGGGTAACACGTGTGTCACCTGGTACTTGTACATGTCCTGTTTGCCCGGCTCGTTGTCCTTGACTGACGCACGGACATTCGACGTGTTTCGGCTTTTGTCGGTATAACTCTCTATATACATGATATATGTTCATATATTATATATGGGGTTGTGCCTGTGAGGGCCAAAGCGCGCTGAATGCCTGTGACATGACAGACAGTTTATATATGGAGTGTTACCGAGCTAAATATAGAGATAATTACACACGTTTACATACATCGATAGTATACACGAGATGGACCCAATTAAAGTCATATGTATTTATGTATATATTACTTCAGCATGTGCACTTTTTCATTATCCCCTCACTGATAGCCAATGAGGGATGTATCGTCAGTCCAGGTACATGTGTACGTACGTGCATGCGTACTTGTGTACGTTAGAAACACCTTTCGCACCCGCTTGTGGACAGCGCGATAAAATCGGCACATTGTCGTACGTCCGTACGTATGTGCGTCAGGTTAATGTATTTATGTTATTTTTTAGGAACACTTTATCTCTGAAACCGCTTCGAAAAACAAATTATGCCCAACATTTGCAAGTGCTGTAATGACCTTATCACTAGCCTACGGCCCACAAGTACTAGTAAAATGACCTTCCATTTGGGAATTTCCTTATGGACACATAGCTCTGTGCCAATTATGTGTGTATGGGTTGTATTGTAAACTGGCCGATTATGTCTCACTATGCCTATAGTGTTTTCATTTTTTCCGTTTTTTGTTTTATTATGTATTGGTTACTATGTTGATACATGTATCATTACCGTCATGTGACTTGTTAGGCTATTGCCAGACATTTTTTTCTGATACCAGTGTTCCATGCTAGTGTTCCCGTGTTGTTCTTCTTTAATATGTATATATTGTGTGATGTTCCATTTAAGCCAGTATCTGGGATAAAACACAATTTGGTAAACCCCAACTCTGATTGGACTGGCGCAGACCATACATGTACATATGCGGTGTCTACATGTTTCACTATGACTAAATACCACCATACTTGTGCGCCAGCTAGTCTGATAACATAACCTTATAGTTATGGAGGAAAGCATCATACTTATTTCTGTGAACTGTCAAGGTATGTCTCAACTAGAAAAACGAAGAGATGTATTACATTTTTTGAAGGATAAAAGGTACTCCGTGTATCTCCTACAAGACTCTCATTTTACGGGAAAAGAACACAATTATATTACATCATTGTGGTGATATGACTGCTTTGCTAGCTCATATACAAGCCAATCACGAGATAGACACTATTAATTATGTCAATGTTAATAACCCGAACTCCAGAGGTGAAGTTCTAAATTTAATGAATGAATTGAATTTATTTGATGAATGGAGGGAACTAAATATGGAAAAAAGAGTATACACATGACATAAGAAAAATTATAATCAACCAGCTAGATTAGATTTATTTCTGATATCCGATAGATTTGGTGCAAACCTTCAAGATTCAACTAAGTTGCCTGGATACAGAACAGATCATTCAATTGTCTGGGTTAAAGTTGATTTTGAAAAATTTAAAAAAGGAAGGGGACTGTAGAAATTTAACAAATCACTACTAAAGGATTCAGAGTACATATTAGTGTATACTGTTATGTCGTTATTTTAGGTCTTGTGACTTTTTTGGCTACAATGTGTGAACCAAGGTTTTTTTCTCATCTATGTACCGCATACAACAATACTGGGGTTGGTTCCATGTAACTAAGTGTGTTATGTACATGTTGTTTCAAATGAAATAGTGATTGGAACGTGTGTGTTTGCTTGAAAACGTCTATATACAACATATGACAAAATAGAAGTTTGTTCCATTTCGTAAGAGCCGCATGGCCGCCATTTTTAATTTCAAAATGGCCGCCATTGAAAATAATTTATATTTAACGTCAACGTCATTATATGTGGTGTTTTTTTTTATTATTATTGTAAGGATCAGGGATTGTGGCCATGTGCCCTTTGTCACTTGTTACCCCACCCATCTTTAAACACTGCAAACTGTAATGTACTATCACATGAGAATATTTAACCAAGCTTACCGACACATGTTGATTAGTTGCAGAGGTTACTTGGAGGTTGAGATTCCCATTATTGTTCTCTGTTTGACATGTGTTCATTTCTGCCACAATGTGGAAATGACATATTCTGCACCGCATAATCCGATATTCAGTCTGAATTTAGCACATCCGAGCGTAACTGAAGTCTGTCTATATGCAAACACCCATTGGAAGGTGTCATCAGTAATGACAGGTCATAATTTAGCTGATATTTGGTTAAAACTGACTGATTTTTGGATCAATACATTTCTCTAAACTTTCACTTCCACGAGTTTGACCTTTGAACTGGTGCGCCCGGTGTATCGACAAATTATCGGAAGCTATGAGATCTACCAAGTATAATACACAAATATTGGTTAACTTCCGATTTTTCTCCCTAGGAATAATGTTTTAATAGGATTAAGAGTTGTTTTTGGCGTTAAACATTGCCTGTTTAACGTGGATTATTTCCTACGTGTATGTAGTGTAGTGCTTAGGCATTCATAGTGTTGAATGTCAAATCAATCCGCGTCTTTCATTCGCTCGTTTTATTCCATTTTCTCTGTTGTTACAAACTCCATCTCTCTGACACTATTGAACTACAATTCTTACGTGTACCTTTATAAAAGGAGTGAATGACTGAATAATGGAGATTAGTCAATTAGTCTCGAAAGCTTAATATTTCTGTGAAGCGAAGTATTTCGTTGCTAAGCGAACTTTTTGTTGGTTTTGCAAGTGCGCGATCACATTTTGTGATCTTATATTTGGTTTTACTTAAATACAGCGAACTACGGCGTACTCCCCTTTTTAGATTTTGACTCAGATTTTGGAACGGAGAAAGAGGAGTTCAAAGTTAAATAAGTGGAGTTCCTAGTTTAAATACAAAACCCGTTTTTCTTCGTCGAGTCGCTGGAGGTGTCTCAGCTTTCGAGACTTCTGATTGGTTGACGGTCATTTTCTGAAATCCGCAGTCTGTATAATGGATATTTCCCTATTTTCCGCTTTTATGAGAAACTCCGGTTTCCTCCTCTTTCCTGCTTCTGACACTTTGTCAGAAGCGGAGTAAAATGAAAGTCCGGCCGACCTGAGTTCCTAGTTAGAATACTATTAACTGTTTTATGAGCAAACCGTAGGAAATTATCCAAATTTCCAGTGTTTTCATTGGTTAATAGCCATCACGTGGTACTCTGAGGTGTCTATAAAAGAACGGCGCACGGCCAGTTTCAGCATCTAATCGTAGTTACTACATAGTTGCATAGGCGCTACTTTTCGAAAACCAATACTCGACAAAACCAATATCCAGCTTTATTTGAGCCAATACTGATACTTGTGCACTTACCTGCTTCTATTCAACTCATTGTAAGTGTAAAATACAGATACACAATATTACCTTGTATTAATTATTACCAAAGACACGGTTGATCCACATCGTGTTAAGTTATAAACACTGAACGCTCAGTGCCAGTGGAGTGTCTAATACACGAAACAGGACTGAATCCCATTAGAGTGCTTAAACCCCTGATGTTTTGTCAACGTTCTTTATATTAGCGCAGTGGCTAATACACAAACGTGAATACACCAAACTACTATATGTTATGAATTAGTGGAGTGGCTAAACGCCAATTCCTTACGTTTTAGTGCAGTGACTATGCACTTACAATAGTGATTTCTAGTGGCGTGTTTGATACATAAATCACTTTCACAAGAGAATAAGGCATTGTGTAGTATTGTAACTCCCCATGTTAAATTAAGTATTGGTTCACTACGGATAGATCCCACCACATATACCATCCAAATACCATCGCGATCCGTTGTATTTGAGACGCGTGAGCGAACCTGATCGGCCTTGCTCCGCTTTCATTTATAGGCATCGACAAGAGTACCACATCGGATATCCTGACAAAATAACCGCTGTTCATAATATTACGCTGTAAAGAATACTTTAATTGTTGTTACATGTTAGTTAAGACTTTTTTAAACTTGTTGAATTGACATTCGCTCTCATATTATATTATCAGCCAATATTTAGTTGATAGGTACATCCTTGTTGGTGCGGAGCTGCCATACCCTATATCTGGATAATCATCCTGACAAAAACCAGACTGCATGTTCCTTACATTATTTATTATGGATAAGAAATATTGGCATAAGTATTTCAGTATATTTTTGAAATGGCGGCCATTCTATTTTTAAAATGGCCGTCATTGAAACTTGACAATCTGATATTTATTCTAAATGTTTAATGCAGTGGTGATATTGTGTATGTTTCTTCTGCTTCTACTCATAATACAATGAACACAAACTGTTAATATTATTTCTAACTAGTACTGTAGTACCAGACACCATTATCAAAATGGCCGCTGGAAATTAGTGTGTCACATACATTGCCACTTCAAGGACTTACATGCATTACATATTGTTGTATTACGTATTTACTTGTACTACGTATTGTTGTGGCTTATAGTTATGTTTCTGCAAATGATATATTGGTCCTCACGTGTGTTTTCCTTTAAAATAAGAAGATAACAATATGGAAAATCATCCATTTGATAAAATAAGGTGTATATTAATGTCTTGTATATTGCATTGCAAAGGTAAATACTCATATTTTCCCTTGCTGTCATGTTACGGCGATATGATGCACCATATACAGTCTGTATATTACGAAAGACAGTAAGTAGTGAAGACACAAGAAATATTATTTACATAGGGGCCATTTTGAAAACAAAATTCCCGCCATACAAGTTATCAGAAAAAGTGGAACCTACCCCAGCTTTATTATTTGAAGTATGTAGATGGCATAGCCGAAAAAGAAAATTATATCTGCATTATAAATGTAGATATGAATATTACAATATATTGTATAAGATTTCAGGGCGGCCATTCTTAAGTCTAAGATGGCCGCCATAGGACCTGTTAAAAATGAAAACAACTTTTGTTGTGTGTGGTCAAAAGATAATTATCACCAAAAAGGTAATCAATATTCTGCCTGCATTAGAAGCATTTCAGGGCGGCCATTTTGAAATACAAGATGGCGGCCAAAGGAATTGTCGAACAAAAATGGATCCACCCCAGTTTTGTTCTTCGTGCTCTAAAGATGACAAAAAACATCGGTTACAAGAATGTAGCAAAACAAATGCAAATATACATAACAGTATACACTAACATTCATATTATTAAACAGACAATAAGGAAAAATATATGGATAATAATGTAGATGGTGAAACTAATATTGATGACATGCCCATTGATAGTCTTACTTTCACAATAAATGACCAGCTTCTTTGTTAAATGTTTTTAATGGAAATTAGGGGTAAAACAATATCAGATGCGACTTCAAAAAACGACAGACAGATAAAAGAGAAACAAACTCATTCAACGAACTGTCTTCTCTGGAGAACGAACACGTATTAAACCATATAACAATTGAGGAAAAGAGAAACGAATTGCAAGAGATAAGACGTATTAAAATGCAAGGTCACTTTATACGTTTCAGAGCAAGATGGATTGAAGACGGAGAAAAGGCAACTAATTATTGTTGTAACCTGGCAAATAAGTATTTCATTAGTAAGGCAATGCGAAACATACAAGCCAGTAATGGTACTATACTAACTGATAAGAATAGCATTTTTGAAGAAACTAGGACATTTTATCGCAAACTTTATTCCGACAAAGAAACTAGTAATGTCAATTTGAACACAATATTTAACAATATGGAAATTCCAAAATTGTCAGAAAAACATAAAAATTACATAGGTCAAATTAAGTTTGTCAGAAGCAGCGTTTGCTTTGAAAAAAACATGTATATTGGAAAATTCCTGGTTCGGATGGATTTTCTGTTGAATTTTTTTAATTCTTTTGGACGGACCTTCGCTACTTTTTAATTAAATCATAGAATTACAGCTATTCTATTGGAGAAGTATCTGTAACTCAAAAAGAAGGAATTATAACGTGTATCCCAAAAGTAAATAAAAATAAACAGCTCTTGAAAAACTGGCGGCCGATTTCTCTATTAAATGTGGCATACAAAATTGCTTCCACAACAATAGCTACCGTATAAAAACAATCCTATCATCTATTGTAAACGAAGACCAGACTGGGTTTATAACAGACAGTTATATAGGAGAAAATATAAGAACGATATATGATGTATTTGATTATACAGCAAATAATGATATTCCATGTCTCCTATTACTTATTGACTTTGAGAAAGTGTTTCTTGGTCATTTATGAACAACGTCTTAGATTTAATCAATGTTGGTCAATCAATAAGGAATTGGTTCAAACTATTCTATAATAATATAAAATCACGAGTAGTAGTTAATGGACATCTATCATCCTGGCTACACATTGAACGAGGCTGTCGACAAGGTGAACCCCTATCACCATACTTATTTGTAATATGCGCCGAAATACTGGCCCATCTGATACGGAATAACCCAAATATTAAAGGTATCAGTATACAGAAACACCTTCCTTTTATCACAATACGCTGACGAAACATCCATATCCTTAGATGGCTCAGCTAGATATTTAGAACATACTTTATTAGTGCTAAAATTGTATGTGAAAATCTCCGGCCTTGGACTTGGAAAAAATTAGAGTGATATGGTCTGGATCGAAATCTTGTAGTACTAGTACGATATGCAATGAGACACCAATATGCTGGGACAAATATACCTTTACATTGCTAGGCGTACGTTTTTCAAGCAATGTCAGCAGACTTATTGATCTAAATTACACCGTTAAGATTCAAGAAACCTGGTGCAGTGGTCAAAGCGTAATTTAACACCATTAGGACGAATAACCGTCATTAAGACACTAGCAATATCTAAAGTGGACCATCTATTGTTAAGCTTACCAAGTCCTAACGAGAATGTAATCAAACAACTCAATAAACTATGTTTAGTTATCTATGGAATGGTCCCATAGAAAGGATCAAACGTGATGTGGTTATTAAACCGTACCAACAGGGTGGGCTGTCGATGTCAAATATTTTATATCGGCAATGAAAATATCGTGGATAAGAAGAATTTCAAATTGAGATACTAAATGGTTAGATCTGCACCTACATGTTTGCCCTTTTTTTAATGTTATTATGAAATATGGACCGAATTATATTTATAGAAATATACATAGAATAAATGTCTTTTGGAAAGACGTTTATAAATTTTACGCGATTTTTCGAGCATACTAATACCAACCACTTTTGAAGAATTCATTGCACAACCTATATGTTACAATACAAAGTTGCAGGTAGGAGACGAACCGATTGCTGACGAACGGTTTCACTCTAATAACATATCGTTAGTACGGGACATGCGTAAACCCGATGGATTGTTTTTATTATACGAAGAAATTACCGATAAATACAATATTTCAAACATAAACTTTATAGATTTTAATGGCATAATACTCGCAATAAGATCCGCAATGGGTAGATTAAATATAATATCAACATACATCCCTAGTTAGATAGGATCATATATGCCCGTTCAGCTATCATTTATACTAAAGAGTCCAAAAGGGAGTAGAGATATATATACAATGTACTCATAAACAATCGAGTTCATCCCTCTGCTATTGATAAGTGGAACACTGTTCTTAATATAGATCGCTGATCTAGTTGGACGTATGCATTTCGCTTAGCGTTTAGTACCACATTAGACACTCAGTTGAGCTTTTTCCAATATAGACTAAATCATAGAATACTAGGCACAAACTCATTTTTACATAAAATCGGCGTTAGACAAAACAATTCCTGCACGTTTTGTCACGGAGAAGTAGAAACAGTCGAACATCTATTGTGGAACTGTCCAATAATACAAACATTTATATCTTCTTTTAAAACATGGATTACTGATAATTGCAACGGTATAAACAATGTGGAACTAACTATTGAAAGTTTTATGTTTGGAACAATGAAATATGGAATAGTTTTTAATAAAATCATTATGAGATTGGAGACCGATGTCGTCAGCTATCTCACTGTCCGGTCCGGCCACACTATACAGGCGCAGCTACAAGATAAAATATGTAGATTGTAACATACCAGTATTTGTGAGGCTGCAGGTGGCAATTAAAGTAACTTTTACATGTTAGCATGTCAAATATTGCGGACCGTATTAGTGCCTAAAATAATGCCACAGTGATTCATTGATATAATGGGGAACATGATAAAAATAAAGCATAGGGTATAAATTACCTCATCTATAGTGCCGCGGAGTGATGATCTTTATTCTTCCCGATGTACAAGGTCAAATAATTTGTTGTGGCAGTGGTTGTCTGTGAATAAATATGCCCTGACTGAGGACTGTATTTTCTACGCCATAAATTTGCCGGGGCCCAAATGTTGCAAGGTACCTTACAGCATCTGGGCCCACGGAAAATTACTGACAATATAGGTACTGATTATTATGCACACTTCCACAATTACATCAGTCGAAAATGTTTATTGACAGCACTAAGCTAAGTTTATTGACAGCACTGACATAATAGTGAACTGTATAGGTCATGATCAGACTGTACATATTGAACTAGTATGGTCACTTGCAATGAATAACACCCTATACACTGGGCATGACCATGGGGTGAAATGATATAGCTGATAAATAGCACATGCTCTCCTGTAGCCACTGACTACCACGTTAAATGCCAGACACTGATGATTTATATATTTATATGTGACACATAGGATCACGCGGAGAGTTAATATATTCACGTAGTAAAATACTAAACAAAAGTAGATTTGTGCATGGACAGTTGTTTCTTGTGCTGGAAGACAGCTGTCTAAAGACACGATAAGTTACATAGGTATGCGAATTGGTGCCGTCCGTGACCAGGATTTGGGTTGAAGCGGACAAACAAGACAAAATATAGAAATATACACATTTGTGATGGATGTTAGTGCCAGTATCCTGGATTTTCACCATACATATGTTTCACTGTATATGTAATTAATGGCAAAATGTCTAAAAAATGCGTCGTAAATTGTGAAATTCCGGGAAGAAATGCATGTTTTCACGCAGAATCATCTGCGGCTATGCTGGTTGCATATGTTGTAAAGTACATTTTGTCGGCCAGGGACTCATTTTCAACAATTGCAGGACCTCAAAATTCAAAACCTTGTTTGTTTGTTTGTTTGTTTGTTTGTTTGTTTGTTTGTGTTTGTTTGTTTGTTTGTTTGTTTGTTTGTTTGTTTGTTTGTTTGTTTGTTTGTTTGTCTGTTTGTTTGTTTGTTTGTTTGATGGGGTTTAATCCCCACACCAACACTACATGTTATCGCGTCGTGGAAAATTAGAATTTAAGGCAAGAACAGCATATATGTAGCTACCTTGTTTTTCTGTGTAAGTTAGGTGTATAATGGGAGACTATTAAATGAAAAGAGACATCATTTGCTATTTTCACTTGTCAAGGGCCATAACTATGCCAATACTACATGAATCCGCATAAAAAAACCAGCTATACAACTACACATAGTGACAAACATTCCTGTAATATTTCACAACTCTAACTCAAACACTTTCGGAAATACGTTCTACACTAATTTGTAATGAAATGTGTGATGCCGACAAACTTGCCCCCGTACTACATGATTGTGCAAACAAAACCCCATGTGCACAACTGCACATGCTGATTAACATCCCTTTATACTTTCATGCCAGTAACACAAATACGTTTTGACGTACCGACAACACAAGTTAAAAATCAGCAATTTTCACTAAGTCAAGGGCCATAACTCCGCCCATACTCTATAAATCCGCATCAAAATCACCAGATGCACCACTCTACATGTTGATAAACATTGCTATTTGCATGACCGTAGATCAAATAGTTTTTCAGTTATGTGCGACACGAGTTGAAAATCGCCATTTTTCACTAAGTCAAGGACCACAACTCTGCGAATACTGAATAAATCCGCATCTGAAACCCCAGGTGCACAACTTCACATGATGACACATATTTCCATAAGGTTTCATGACTTTAGCTCAAATTGTTTTTCAGTTATGTGCGACACGATTTGAAATGCGCCACTTTTCACTAAGTCAAGGACCATAACTCTGCGAATACTGGATGAATCCGTATAGAAAACCCCAGGTGCGCAACTTCACATGATGACAAATATTCCCGTAATGGGGTGACATAATTTACCCAAACCCATGATGGCCAACAGATGTACTCTACCCAGTTGACCAATGGAATACCACTAAGTACCCCATCTTACACCCTATTTATAAATATGGACAACGTTTCATCTGCAAATAAAAAAAACACAATGTCATATTAATACAATTTGCACTTAAACTTTGAAAGTTTCATATTGTTTTACAAGTTTTGTGTAAGTCATTGCTAAATGTAGTTTTTTTTTAATGTTTGATGACAAAATCAATTATGTCAGGGCCAGAACAAGGCTAAGATGAACATCGGAACATTACTCTGAACGGACTGAAATTTAACAATTGTACGTAATTATGTTTTCTGTATTTATAATATCATATCAAAAGCAGATTACAACAATTCTGGACTTTATCCATGTATGAACTTGTACCATTGAGCCAGTCTCTTCATATTCCTTAACAAACCTAAAATTTGTCACCACCGTTTGATCCAATTGCCAAATAATTGATATTATAGCACAACAGTGGGCAAATGTACATTCAGATTGATATGATTTACTACACAATTTTTATTGTACATATCCTACCTTCAATACTGTATCTGTATATCACGTTATACCACTGATCTCCAATTAAGATCGTTGACGTGGTAACATTGTAGTCTCCATAGAAACCGCTGAGAACACCACTATCCAGGACAAGAGAGATGGTGGAGTTGAGGGTAGAGAGGACCGGGTATGGTCCAGTTGTGTAAGTCTACTCGTGTATCCGGAGTCCAGCTTCAACCACGTCTCAAATATGAAACTAGAAGAAGCGTTGGAAAAAACATAATCATTTCAAATAAGGCCATAGCAAGTTCTTTCTCTGTTAAGCGTCCGCGAGCGGGTAGGTTTTGAAAGTGGTTCTGTGAAAAAACAAACACACTGTGTATGCTGTTTTACACTATTTGCTGGTGAAGTAATATGAAAAGAGTTTAGGGGACTTGTCTAAGTATTAAATCCGTTCATGAATGTTCACTTAATAAGTTTAATAAGATTAGTTTCGTCTTATTGTTTCTAATGTTTGCTGGCGGAAATTTAAATTTATGCTAAAAATGTCAGTGTGCACTGAGGGAGTTTTATAACATAAATGTAGGCCCTTTTGTGTTTTTACCGTATATGTAAGTAGGTTTTGGTCAACTGGGTGGATGCTTAACATAGAAGATATGGTATGGCCTAAGGTTATCAAAAATAGATGTCGGTAATGAAACTAGAAAAGTGTAAAACAAAATGTCACCGCTGTTCAACATGCATGAATACAACAGCAATCACTGAGTGAGTGATTGGAGAAAGAAAAATTTTTAGAGTTGAAAAAGGGTATAACGGTGGGTGGATCTGTGGGATAGGGGGGACATTTTATGTTATGCACTCCTGCACTTGATGGTTGGTATGTATTCCGAGTATTCAGAGAATTGGCCAAAAACTGTAGAAAAAAGGGCATAACTGCGGATGGATCGTTGGGAGAGCGAAACGTTTTATGTTACGCACTCTTGTACTTGATGGTAAGGTTATATACCGAATATGAAGAGAATCGGCAAAAAACATTAGAAGTAGTTCGCCGGACAAGGAAAATTGTCTACTGACAGACAGACGGACGGACTGGCAGGCTAAACAATATATGCCACCGACAACTATTGTTGCTTAATACCTGGTCAGAGCATGGAAAAATCAGTATCAGATATGCACTTTAAAAAGACCAAAGGGTTTTATAAACCACAGTCAACGAAACACAATTTATGGAAGAGCAATATCGAAGCGACCCAGCCGAAGGGCATTCAGCGTGTTTCGGCTTTCAACGGTATAACTACATATCTCTGAACAAGGCTTCTAACTTTGGCCGGACATGACCTCGTATTAAAACACATTCGGCGATTTTATTAATAAACGCTATAATGTGAATATTTTGGCGGAAAGTGCAATTTGAGAATTATTGTTATCTTGCTAAAATAACATAGTTAGAGCAGATTTATGCAACTAATATCGAATTACAGGTCCTTTTCCTAGATCGGACACAACCTCGTATCATAACAAATGAAATAATGCTCTAACGTCAATATTGTAGTGGCACGTTCATATGATCATTTGAGAATTATCGATATCCGGCAGAAATACATAGAATGCATACAATATGACAATGTTAAACATGTTATTTTGTTCTGATACGAGGTCGTGTCCGACCAAAGTTAGAAGCCTTGTTCATATATATAGAGTAATACCGATGAAAGCCGAAACACACGGAGAAACACGCCGAATGCCTGTGACACAGCCAGCGAAGCATCGATGTAAACGCATGTGTATTGCGTATTCCTCGCTTCGAATGTATCCCTCGCAGACAACATTAGGACCGAAGGTCAAACATAGGAGTGCAATCTGTCAGTTGCCGACTTTGTCCCGAGAGACGCAACTCGATAGAGACGCAACTCGCGTCTCAGAAATCCCAAGGCCCAAATATCCACAGGTGGAAGAATCGGACCTAGGACCCAATACTTGGCTCTTTTCGAAAACGTTACCCCACCCACCCATTTCCATACACTATACATTACTGTGTTTTGCTGTTGTGTATCTCTGATTACAATGATGTTTCATGACTGCAAAACACTAGAATGTAAGAAGTATGCAAACTCTAATCTACCAGTTGCGAATCTAAAACAAAGTGTTTAAAAAGCCCGTAATAATATGTGCGTAGATTGACTAACAGCTATCATCGTAAAACCTGATCACCATTCAGACGCTCTACGGTTGATCTGAGATTATGCTGGTCGCAGACACCACTAGAACAGTATTTCCAATAATTGCCGGTTACCACTCGATATGCCTATATAGACTAGCCACTGACCGCCGACAGGAAGCAATACGTCTTATTTCACCACAGCCCAACATATACTCTAAGCAAGTGTACAATCGTATTCATTATCGGGTGTAAGTAGTGAGGAGTTGGTAATTATAAAGCAAACAGTGTATCACTTGATCAGATTTCACAATATATGTGTAAGCTGATCTGGTGCTATACTGAATGCAAGTGCGGTAATGTCGGGTGTGTGTGGCGTTGTTGTCCTTTTTGCTATCGGCGGAAAGTCTATACACATGTAGGAACAATACTGACCATATTGCGTTAATTTGTTACATGTTTATAATAACACATGCCAACTTTCAATGGGCACTTGTTGTAGTAAAGAACATTGTATTTGTATCATTATTATATATTAAAGTATAGCCTCAGATCGGATTCTGCATTAGCGTAGTCCGATTGGAGACTACACTACTTGACGTTATAGTAGCTAAATTAATACTGGTAGCAAGTGCAAAACAAGCAGAGATTAAATATGCATACTCTGTGAGGATATTGTAGAAAGTGTCTCCCAAACTCCAAAAATGTTTCCTTCTCATAGTATCAGAGACTGCACTGTTCGCCACCTTTAACTATCTACATCCGCGCAGTCTGATAGGAGACTGCACAGTTCGCCATTTGTAACAATTTAGATTAACATTATCTCACTGTACAAAGGTGAAGCCCCCTATTGGAAAAATGGACATTAAGACACATGATAACAATGTTGGCCGAGATCAGACTGTGCACTCGCGCAGTCTGATCAGGGTCTGCGCTGTTCGCCGATTTCAATTATTTCAACTAACTTTCTCTACTGTATAATAATGATGTCCCGTGTTGGAAAAATGGACCTTACGGCATAAAATAACAGTGTAGACCGACCGGACTGTGCACTCGCGCAGTCTGATCGGGGTCTACGCTGTTCGCCAATTTCAACTAGTTTAATTAACTGTATCTACTGTATAATGATGAAAAAGGTCCCCTGTTAAAAATGGACCTTCCCCTGTAAAAATTTGGACCACGACATATGCTAACGGTGTTGGCCGGGATCAGACTGTGCACTCGCGCAGTCTGATCGGGGATCGCACTGTTCAACATTTATAACTGTCTAAATTAACATTATCTCATTTTATATTAGTGAAGTCCCCTGTTGGGAAAATGGACCTTACCACACATGATAACACTGTAGGCCGAGATCTGACTGTACACTCGCGCAGTCTGATCGGGGAGTGCGCTGTTCGTCAACTTTTAACTATCTAAACAAGCACTAGTAGCAACCGCAAAACAATTAAAGTATATGCATACTCGGTAAGGATAATGCAGAAATTATGTCTCCAAAACTCGCAATTGAATCATTTTCTCAACTGGAGGCCCATTCCATGCAGAAATTCATAATCCCAACAATGCATGTCTTGTAACCAAAACACATATATCAAATTAGTGAATACTGCTACATATTCTATCATATTTAGACACATATGATGTAAAACTCATTTACTGTAAAATCAAGACACTGTCGTATATTCACACATATCATCATAGTTAGACCAAGACACTCATCCGTAGTAGACACATACCACTGTAGCGTAACAACACACGACAAAAAACCTCTCCCAACCGAATATGCACAACAAACAAAAACCTCATACTCAGTATTTGCCCCTCTTCCCCATTCCCCTTTTTTACTTACGAATGGTACAAACATGGCAATACAAAAGTATATCACGCTTAACTCATAATAGTTGGGTCAGTTGTACAAATAAACTAATTATTGCAAGCAGTTTTGAATTAAAGATTATGTCCTCAAATAACAACAAATTATGGATACTCAAATAAAAATATGTAGTCTTAATGTTAATGGGCTTGGACATCAAATTAAACGTAAAAAAAGTATTCAGTTGGCTAAAACAAAAGAAATTCTCAATATGTTTCCTCCAAGAACTTCACTGTACACAAGAAAACAAGGAAATGTGGAAGAAACAATGGGGTCAAGACATTTTCCTAAGTGGAAACAGCTCCAATAGCAAAGGTATTGGTATTCTACTGAATCTAACATCGACATACGAAATACTCGAACATACAGAAATAATACAGGGACGCCTACAGTTATTAAAAAGTAAAGTAGTCGATACAACAATAGTACTATTAAATATATATGGACCAAATGAAGATGACGTAACTTTTTTTTCAAGAATAGAACAATTAATTTTAGAGAATAATAGTGAAAGTATGGTTTTAGGAGGGGATTTCAACAATGTATTAAATGTTGAAACCGATAAACTAAATGGAAATACAGATAGATATAAAAAATGTTCGGAAAAAATAAACGATATTATCAACAACAATGAATTATATGATATATTCAGAGTCAGGCATCCGGACAAAAAACGATTCACGTGGCATTCTAATCACAAACCACCTATATTTTGCAGACTAGACTATTTTCTTATAACAGCTAATATGCTAAATATGGTCACCGAATGTGACATAATTTCCGGATTTCTTTCAGATCATTCGGCAATTACTTTAACACTGAATGTATGCGAAACGGTTAGAGGAACCGGCTATTTTAAATTAAATAATAGTTTACTACTACACAGAATTTAAATTTAAACAAAAGATAAAAGATACAATACACGAAACTGCTACCATCAATAATGGATGTAACCCAAACACTATGTGGGAACTAATAAAAGGTTCAGTACGAAATGAAGCAATTAAATACTCAAGTACATTGAAAAAGAAACAAAGAGAGGAAGAAACTAAAATAGAAAAAGAAATTCAACAATTGGAAAGACAAATAAATGAAAACCCAACCAATCAAGAGTAGCAGACAAACTTAATTTGGAGAAAAGTAAACTTGATAACATAACTGAAGAAAAAACAAAGGGAATACTTTTAAGATCAAAAGCTGAATGGGTGGAAGGTGCTGAAAAAAATACAAAATATTTCTCGAACATGGAGAAAAAAAGATCAGAAGAACGAACAATTAAACAGCTAAACATACAGAATAACATCGAAACAGACCATGCAAATATTTTGAATCATGTTAAAGATTATTACGAAGGGTTATATAGCGAGGACTTAAATTTAGATAATGACGATAACAGTTTCTTAAACACGACAGAACATAAACTAAATGATGCTGAAAAACAATCATGTGATGTTATAATAAATGAATACGAATGTCAATTAGCCTTAAAGGAAATGAAAAACATGAAAAGTCCTGGATCCGATGGTTTAACAGCAGAATTTTATAAACTTTACTGGAGTGACATAAAGGATTATTATATAAAGTCGATAAATTACTCATATGAAAATGGAACTCTAACGGAACTTCAAAAACAAGGCATAATTACTCTACTACCAAAAAAAGATAAAAATACGCTCTTTATTGAAAACTGGAGACCAATATCACTTTTAAACGTGAACTATAAAACTGCAACAAAAGTAATAGCTAACAGAATCAAGAAAGTATTAAACACCCTAATAAATGTTAACCAGACAGGGTTCATTAAAGGAAGATATATTGGAGAGAAAATGTACGAACCCTTATGGAAATAATTGAAGACACAAATGAAAACAATAAAACAGGAATTATATTTTTTGCAGACTTTCAAAAAGCTTTCGATAGTCTAAGCCATAAATTTATAATTAAATGTCTACAGCATCTCAACTTTGGCAACTCACTAATTCAATGGATAACTCTATTTTACAATGACGCTAAAAGTTGTATCACAAATAACGGTCATCTATCCAATTTCTTTAACGTTAAAAAGGGCGTCAGACAAGGCTGTCCATTATCAGCATATATGTTCATACTATGCATAGAACTATTGTCACGTAAAATTAACAGTAACACAAACATTAAAGGTCAAACCCTTGGTGGGGAGGAAATAAAACAAACACTTTTTGCAGATGATGCAAGCTTTACACTTGATGGCACCGAACAATCGTTCAAAGAACTTGTTAGAACTCTAGAACAATTTGCAAATATATCTGGGTTAAAATTAAACAAAGGAAAATGTACTATTTTAAAATTGGGAACAACTAGATATAACACAAATAAATGGTGCAACAATAACTTATATACATGGTCTAATGAACAAGCCTCAACTCTAGGAATAACTTTTACAAACGATAAAACAAAACTGCAACTACTAAATCTAACACCCAAAATTAAGTCATTCCAAAACTGCCTAAATAGTTGGAAAAAATGGAACCTAACACTAATATGAAAAAAGAGCAGTATTAAAAACATTTGCATTCCCTAAACTGGTATATCCGCTGACAGTACTAGAAAATCCGTCTGATGAAATCATTAAAGAGATAAATAAATATATGTTTGACTTTCTTTGGGATGGAAAACCTGATAAAATATGTAGAAAAACAATTATTCAAAACTACGAAAATTGTGGATTAAAAATGATAAATATTCAAGCTTTTTTGCATTCATTAAAAGCATCTTGGATAAAAAGATTAAAGGGATCACAGAATCAATGGAAAACAGCTTATAGCAATGAATTGAACAAGTATGGTGGTGATTTACTGTTCAAGTGTAATTTTAATCAAGTTGATGCAAAACAGATAATAAAAAGGTATACATTTTTAGGTGAGATTATTACATCGTGGAGTAAAATTAACTTTAAACATATACACCCTGTCATATCAAATGAAATATTATGGCATAATACCAACATCAAACAAAGCAATACATTATTTTATAAAGATTGGCACGATAAAGGTATAATGTTTATAAAAAATATTTACGATTATAGAACAAAAAACTTCTATACATTTCATGAACTAAAGAATTTGTACAATTTAAGCAATGGAGATTTCCTAAAGTACTATATATTAATAGGTAATATCAAAGATGCATGGAAAGAAACACTTAAAACAGAAAATATTGACACTGGCACGCCTGAATATCTAATTTCGAAACTTTTAAAAAATAAAATGGCCAATAAGATGTTATATGACATACAAATCGATACAATGCGATTAACTATATTAAAACACACTGTCAAATGGGAAAATGAATTAAATATTCAAAATATTAAATGGAAGAAAATATTTATCTCACCTATCAAAAATACTATAAGCACAAAACTAAGAGCATTCCAGTACAAATACCTAATGAGAATAATACCAAATAACTCCTTCCTATTTGTATGTAACTTGAAACCATCAAACTTGTGTGAATTTTGTAATATGAACGTAGATTCAAATAAACATATGTTTTGGGAATGTCAAACTATCCAAACATTTTGGTCGGAAATATATGAATTATTGAAATCGAAACTAAATTACAATGCACATCTAAATTACGAACACATATCATTTTGTAATATTAACGTAGTATCTAAACAAAGGTCGGTTCTAATTAATTTCATTATCCTTCTAGCAAAATATTTTATATTCAAATGTAAATGTTGCTCAACACTGCCAACACTAAACTCATTCAACATGTATCTACAGAAAACAATCTTAATTGAAGAGACAATTGCGACAATGAAAGATAAACTGTTGCAATTTAATACAAAATGGAATGATTTTCACTTCAACTAGCAAAACGTATACCAAAGTACCCACACATAGATATATATACTAGTAATTCCAAAAACGTTCTCTCTTGTTATATTAACCAAGACCCAAACCCCCGCACCCATGTATACCCACAACACCCATACACATTATCATATAAAAACTCGTTGTTACATGTCACATATACTAAGACAAAATATATGTTCAATTGTTCAATCATTTTGTACACATAAATTGTAAAATTGTGTATGCACATGTATGTATTATATGTAACAAAGAGAATAAAAAAAATTGAAATACAAAAAAAAAAAAATGTGCCATAAAGCACTAACATGTCTGATTTACATTGGAACATCCCAAGGTGTCAGGGTTTGGAGAGGTTCCACTCTACGTGTAAATTTACAAAATAAATATTGTTGAATGAGCATAAGAATACACGTATGAAATACCCAATTTTACTTCGAACAGACAGCTCATATCTGCAGTCTGTCTACAGTTCAATCGGTTATATCTCTGTAAAAACAATAAATCACGACTTCTATTCAACTAAATGTGAAACAATCAGCGTAGACTCCGACCAGAACGCACATCCGTGCGATCAAAATCTGAGTCCACACAGCTTGTCATTATAATATTAACTGCATCAGAATATTTTGCAAATTAATATAAATAGTCTTTTGAATTTGACAATAATTGTATGTATTGTGAGATCCAATCGTGTGAATCCTACCAGATCGGGCATAACCACAGTCTGATCGGCTCCACACTATAGGTAGCTGACTTTGTTATACATTTTTGTTATTTATAGATACAAACAAATACATGTATATATATAAATAAACGGGTAGTACACTGACAATTAAAAAAAACAAAAAAACATTACTGTACAGCCTTTTCCAAGGCATGCAGACAAGAGTTTGTGAAAATTCCCAGACAGGCTTAATTTCAGGTTCGCTCAAGCAGAGCCAGTTTCGATTTTGTTCTGCTAATTGACGCCTCTGGCAATAGATTAATGCATTAAGCCCCCACATATATTCACTTTAACCATATGTACGTGTTTAGTATATTGTTAGTTACACGCATTCTCGTTACCAACGTCACAGAGGAATTGCTCTGTCCGAAACAATCCCGCACAACCTGCTTCACGCATCTCCACCTGATTGGTTGAACAAATATAGGAGTATTTATGATACCCAATTCGGGTTTTCCCGTGACGCCTTTATTAATTATTCTGCGAATATAACGAAGGAATCCGAAAGTAAAGTTTGCGGAAGGCTATATCGAAATGTTGGGACACGAATCAAAATAAAAGGAGTTTTTAGATAGTTTAAGGTTTAACTTAGTGGATGATACTTATTAATCACAGATTGTAATATTTCAGTTAGTGATATGTATTGCAGTTATCCACATCAATATGTTGAACCTGTAATGGGATTTCGACCCGATTTAACACGTAATTTATGCTTCCACAGCTAATTTGCCCGTAACTAACGAAATGCTAAAAGCAGATGCTTGAAGAGAATATATTCGAAGACCTAAGATATTTATCGATTTCCGGAGACATAAGTCAGTAGAAAAATCGAAATGTGTGGTGTTTGAGCGAGCCCGAAAATACGGCATTTTTGCGAGGCTGTTTCTTACCTTGGAAAGGCTGCAAGGCATAGTGTATGGAAATGAGTGGGTGGGGTAACGTTTTCCAAATGAGCCAAGTATTGGGACCTAGGTCCGAGTCTTCCACCTGTGCAAATATCCACTCCCTTGATCATTGCTCGCTGATGATGATACCAATGGTCCGTTAGCCGTTATGTGATAATTTGAACGTGATTTTGGCCCTGATTATTAATATTGGCTGGAACCATGACAATGCCAATATCCCATTACCAAACCCACTTTTTCCCTAGTGCGATACGATTCCCGACCCAAACTTCGTGATCTACCCCAGTTCGTTGACTCGTGACACTTTTGATCCCACCTAGCTTCGTGCCCCTCCCACCCCTGCCGTGTGATTCCCACCCCATTATCATGAGTCCTAGCTTTTGTGTTTACCCCGTATTCTTGAAGACAGACGTAACGAATGGTCATTACAATATTACCGTCAATAGTGTGCCGTCATTGACAAATTTGTCGAGATTAATGATGAAAAACCAATCAACAACATCGTGTGAAGTCATATGGGGCTAAAGTATGTATTGAAACTTAATCGCAATTGGTGGGATACGAACTGAACTTGCAAATGGCAGTCGCAATGTAAATATTACTATATATATGGGCCGCGCTCTGTGAAAACCAGCCTTAATGACAACGTCATGAAAGCCTGAAAATGACGTCGCAAAGTTACGCTTAAATTTACCAACGTCACGTCGGATTTTGACACTTGAAATAGTTGCTTCATTGGAATAAGTTGACGTTGTCCTATTTATAACCGTACGCTTTACTATTTGTGGCTCACATACATTTTAATGCTGGATACGCGTAGCAGAATTTTATAGTTGTCTATTTTTTCGGTTTCCTTCCAAGAAACACGTAGTGATTTTGTCGATTATTTTTTAGAATATATGGACGACTTGTGCCCTGACATTTGAAACTAAATAACCATACAACCGGTAATGTTGAGATAACACCATCACAGAATCAGTATTATGTAACAAATAGAACTGGGCACAGGGCTTAATTCGTTTAACTTACTGTTTCGCATGTCGAATGTTTCAAAAATCAAAATCAAAATACGATTTGGAAATTTTCAGAAAAATAAGCGTATCACAGATGTATAACTAGATCGGTCAGTAAGCGAGGCTTACGGAATACCCCCCACACGTGGGCCCGTGTACCCCTAAAATATGTAAAATTTTCCAAGTGCATGGGCTTGTGACCTTGACTCTGGGCTTATCGGGAGCGGCATGAACGTGAATTTGTGACAGGGTGGTAGAGGTCCCCCGTGTACCCCTAAAATATGTAAAATTTTCCAAGTGCATGGGCTTGTGACCTTGACTCTGGGCTTAGCGGGAGCGGCATGAACGTGAATTTGTGACAGGGTGGTAGAGGTCCATTGGAGCAATGCGTGTTGGAAATGTGAAGCAGATCCGAGCAAGGAAATAGAAGTAATAACCGATTTCTCTGATGTTAAGTTTTGTAAAGAGACTAACTATGTGACCATGACCTCGAGATCAGCGGGAATTTGTCACAGCATGATAGTAGAGCCTTAGAGGAATGCATGCATGAACTATTAAGAATGTTCGATGAAAGAAATAAAAGTTATAACATATTTCTCTGATGTTAAGTTTTGTAGACTGCGTATGTGACCTTGACCTTGGGATCAGCGGGGGATTGGACGGTCGTAGATTTGTCACAGCATGATAGTACAACCTTAGAGGAATGGACGAGTGAAATATTAAGAATGTTCAATGAAGGAAATAGAAGTTATAACTTATTTCTCTGATGTAAAGTTTTGAAAAGCGACCAAGTATTTGACCTTGACCTTGGGACCAGCGGGGGTTAGACGGTCGTGGATTTGGCACAGCATGGTAGTAGAGCCTTACAGGAATGCATGTCTGAAACTTTAAGCATCTTCGATGAAGGAAATAGAAGTTATAACAATATTTCTCTGATGTTAAGTTTTGTAAACAGACTAAGTATGTGACCTTGACCTTGGGATCAGCGGGGGTTGGACGGTCGTGGATTTGGCACAGCATGTTAGTAGAGCCTTACAGGAATGCATGTGTGAAATATCAAGCATTTTAGATTAAGGAAATAGAAGTTATAACAATATTTATCTGATGTTAAGTTTACGGACGCACGGACGCACGCACTGACGGACGGACGGACGGACGGACGGACGGACAACCTGACTCCAGTATATATATAATTATGATAGTGCCAAAATATACGCCGCTCCTGGCATATCGCATCATGGTGACACTGGGCCAAACATGTTTTAGTATTTAGTGTGTTGGTATTGTGTTACATGCATATTTACTGCGACAAAATAATCATGATAGTTGTAATATATAATTGTAGCCACCAAGGACGTAGCCTACTGATTTATATCTGTATCTGCTACCACTTACGTGTACGGTGTCACGTAATATTTAGCGACTTTCAAAAATATCACATTGAATCAGCCGTACGATTGCCGTTTGATAACAATGTAAATATTCTTTAAAATGACCACTTGCAAATATGGTTATATGAATGTATAGTAATTTTACTAGTATATTTGCAATAATTGCAGGCACTGATCAGATTGCACAGATGCACAGGTCTCCAAGATTTACACATTTAAGAAGTACGACTTTGCCAGATTGTTGTTAATTTTCTTACATTATACTACATTGTACTAAATAATGCACGTCTGCGTGCTTTGTTTGTTATCAAAGGGCATTTCTAGTCGGAGGCGTGTAAATAATATAAAGCAAACGCACATGAACACAATTTAAACGCGTCTAAATTCAAATGAGCCGCTTCGAGCAATAGTCGCAGGGTGTCAGAGTGTCATTTCAACAAAAACAAGACTGTGTTATAATAGTGTGCAGTTATGCAAAATACATGTAAGTACGCCACGGTGCTTTTCAGGGGCGGATCCAGGATTTCAGGTTAGGGTGGGGGGGACTTCTTAATTGAAATAGTTTACTATACTTTCGAACTAGCACCGTTTGTTCGTCGAGACACTGGGGAGACTGCTAGGTGGGTCCGGCAGTATGCCTTCCGGCATATGTTTGATATTTACACCCCATTTCATTTTCAAATTAATTATTCCCGACGAGAGAATATACTGCCGGTATTTTAACGGGACATGTAACAATTATACAACCATGTATGTTACATCTCCACATTTTCCCGGCAGTGGCGATGTGGCCAGTCGAGTGAGTGGGGGTCAGCGCGCAGCATTTTCTCATAGACCTGCTACCTGCTAGTACGGGGTACATGTACATTAGCCCGTCCGTCAGTCATATTGGCTACACAGGAAAATGTTCTTCCCGCTTTCTGAAATTTAATTCCCAGAGTCGGGGAATGGACAGTCGATTTTTATTTTGTTTAAAAATGCCCGGGGGTGTCCGACTACCCTCTAGACCCCATCGGGCGCTGAAGTCATTGATATGTGCAGCCATAGGCCTATCCAGATTCTGGTCATTCATTTCTACAGAAATAAAATGCATTTGTTTCAATCACCGATACGATGTGCATATAACTTACAATTTCCAAAACCAGGAATGCCGTTTAGTTTTTTTGGTATTTGGTGACGTATTGTCTAAATCAATAAATGACGTCACAATTAACTGTAAATGACGTCAATTTTGAAATAATTACAATGTATCTTTCTGACGACACACGTATATGAATCTATTATGGCGATGGTGGCAAATTACGAAGCCACAGGTCGGCTAATTATAGATTTAAAATCGATAGTTGTGCGTTTGTTTTGTTCACTACATGTACATATCATAGTTTTATTCTGATGAATGTTTGATAGTATACATACTAACACTTGTAGATACATTTCGTGTAACTTATCAGCAAATACAGTTTACAGCAAGCACAATCAATGAGTCTATGAACACTCATTTCTACTGTAGGCTGTTGAGTTGTATTGTACAAACGTCGCCGTTTCAATAACGTCATTTTCTCGATGTACGTTTTTTTCGGGCGTGACTCACATGGTGCTACAACAAGTGAGATAAAACAAAAACTGTTAAACATAATTGCACTTCCTTTTCAGAATATTGTTTTTGAAAGGTGTCCGCATCAGAAAATGTAAAAAATGCAAATCGAAAATGTTGTCATTAAGGCCGGTTTTCACAGAGCGCGGCCCATATATATATCTCACCTTTCCTTCAATGTTCAATGTTGTGACATCATCCAATGTGATGTATTCCCCGACTTCATTCAGGTATAACCCTTGGTTGGTGAGTGCAAGACATTCGGCCTTCAGGTATGAGCAAATCATGGGGTATTCGCCAAACTGGAACACCCCAACACGACCCCCGGCGATTGTCGAGTCGTAGATGGCACCCGAGTCTGCGAGTAGTGTTGCCGCACGATACACCTGTAGCCTATTTCACCAACATTGCAAAGTATACTTATCTAGCAAAGTATACTTTGAGGGAGAAATTTTCAATTTTCAATTTTAGGATAAATTTATTAATTTTTATTATACTGAATTTATTACATTATCACAGTCATTTGGCACTTGTAACAAACTTTAAAGATCCTTATAATGTTGCAGGAGTGTGCTAGCAGATCAGGAGTTAGACAGGCCACAATGCCATTTCTCTAGTCACAGTTACAAATCTACATGTACAATTACTGAACACTTACTTTATATACCCCGTGGAAGGGTAGTGTGTCAGTATCCATCGGTATGAGGTATTTAGGTCCATGTATATCGGGATCCTGCCAGATCATGGTCACATGTGCCAGATGGCATTGGTCAGCGTTGTACTAGGTCCTGTGCTTGAGTTTACCAATTGGAAATAAACATGTGGGGAAATTAGTCATATCTCGGTCCCACCATGGTCGCATGACCTGACGTGGTGTAACTCTGCCAGATGGGCTCGGCCAGAGTTGTACTAGGTCATGTGCTCGAGTCTACCAAATGGATATAAACAAGAGGAAAATAATAAATGTATCTGCCTTAATTTTCCACAATTTAAATTTATTGCACGGATGTAGTGCATTCCTGTGATCTTCACAGTGTGTTAACTTCATGAGATCACTTTCTGGACCTGTCAATCCATTTGTTAAATCTATGAGACACACTGTCTAGTGTGGGTTTATCTGCGGAGACGCACTGCTTATATCTATTTTAGCCCCTCGTGGCATGAAGTCTTAAATACCATTAAAACATGAGAAGCTCGTGATTGACAGGCTATGAACACATGACTGGCCTCATCTTTGTCATTTTCCATTTCGGATTGATATCCTGAATGCCAAGTTGCAAGGCAGTATGTGTTACAAAAACACGAAAATGCTGTTAATTATGCGAAAATGCTGATTATATTTCGTGGAATGTTAAATATAATTATGATTCACTGTCTACAAGTCTGGCCAGTGTAGATGCCGTACTCCGTTCTTATATTGGAAATTAGAAACAAGAATTCCGATACAGAAGCGATGTTGCACAGCAGGAAACAAAACCATCAGAGGAATGCATGTGAGAAATATCCAGAAGTTCCATGAAAAGAAACATTAAGCTTAAGAGACGTCATAATAAATGTACCACAATGTTAAGTTTGTGGATGCGGACGACGATGACACGAACAACGCTGACGACAACAGAAAAAGGGCCGACCATAGATACACCTGGTTTAGTGCGAAAATGATTGGTCGATGCCGAGCTGTACAATATCAAATAAAATATATTTATAATTTTTCGTAAAAACAGAATGGTGTATACACAGCATGCAAATGGCTAATACCTTGATTTGTCAGCCTTGAATCCCAACCATGTACCGTCGTGTAGAGGTAGTTGTAGTGCCTCCCGTTCCACGACGTAGAATTTCTGATTGTTCACGTAGCGAAACACTAACCCGAAGTAATTTGAGGCGGTCTCGTCATCAGCAAAACATGTGCCGCTGTACCTTACAGCTCCGCATGTCTGCTCACCTAGATATCGCACCAAATGCATAACTATATGAAGGTGTAACTAGAAAATGGATGCCCCACATATCGCTTTGATAATAAACGAGGCAAAATTCCAATTCCAAAAGGGTAGATAAGCCATGACCTGCGTGTCGAATCAATAATCTAAATGAACTGTGCGCATCTACTCATCAACAGGAAGCTATATACTAAGTTGCAGGTCTGTAGCTATTACGGTTTAAATGTTTTACAAGCTACAAGGCAAAATTGCCAAAATTCGAAGTCGAAAAGGGGGAGATAATCCATAAGCTGGGGGTCGAATCAAAAATCAAAATAAATTTGCGCATCTGAACATCGTGATTTGGTCCTACCGCTAAACAAACTCGTTTCGCTACTCTCACTCGTTTGTTTAGCGGAAGGACCAAATGACTGATGTGCATTATTTCACGATAATCAGTTAACCTGGTTAAATAAATGATATCCGTTTACCCAAATATAACGGTGACTTATACCACTCCGTTCTGTAGAGCAGCTGTAGTTTACCCAAATACAACGCAACGGTGAATTATACCACTCCGTTCTGTTGAGCGGCAGTAGTTTACCCAAATATAACGGTGAATTATACCACTCCGTTCTGTAGAGCAGCAGTAGTTTACCTAAATACAACGGTGAATTATACCACTCCGTTCTGTAGAGCGACAGTAGTTTACCCAAATATAACGGTGAATTATACCACTCCATTATGTAGAGCGACAGTAATTTACCCAAATATACCGGTGAAGTATACCACACCGTTCTGTAGAGCGGCAGTAGTTTACCCAAATATACCGGTGAATTATACCACACCGTTCTGTAGAGCGACAGTAGTTTACCCAAATACACCGGTGAAGTATACCACACCGTTCTGTAGAGCGGCAGTAGTTTACCCAAATATACCGGTGAATTATACCGCACCGTTCTGTAGAGCGGCAGTAGTTTACCCAAATTTACCGGTGAAGTATACCACTCCATACTGTAGAGTAGCAGTAGTTTGCCCAAATATAATTGTGAATTATACCACTCCATTATGTAGAGCGGAAATTGTTTACACAAATATAACGGTCAAGTATACCACTCCGTTCTGCAGACTTGCAGCAGTTTACCCAAATATACCGGTGAATTATACAACTCCGTTCTGTAGAGTGGCAGTAGATTACCCACAAATAACTGTGAATTATACAACTCTGTTCTGTAGAGCGGCAGTAGTTTACCTAAGTATAACGGTGAAGTACACCACTCCGTTCTGTAGACTGTCAGTATAGTATCCAAATATATCTGTGAATTATACCACTCCGTGCTGTAGAGCGGAAGTAGTTCACCCAAAAATACCGGTGAATTATGTAGAGCAGCCGTAGTTTACACACATATAACGGTGAATTACAACACACCATTATGTAGAGCGGCAGTAATTTAACAAAATATAGAGCGTCAGTAGTTTACCCAAATATAACAGTAAATTACACCACTCCGTCCTGTAGAGCAGCCATAGTGTACCCAAACATAATGGTGAATTACACCACTCCGTTCTGTAGAGCGGCAGTAGCTTGCGCGAATATAACAGTGAATTACACCACTCTGTTATGTAGAGCGGCAGTAGTTTGCCAAAACATAACGGTGAATTACACCACTCCGATCTGTATATCAGCAGTAATTTACCCAAATATAGCGGTGAATTACACCACTCCGTTCTCTAGAGCAGCATTAGTTTACCCAAGTATAATGGTGAATTACACTACTCTGTTCTGTAGATTAGCAGTAGTATTAGTTTACCCAAATACAACGGTGAATTACACCACTCTCTTCTGTAGAGTGGCAGTAGCTTACATAAATATAAAGGTGAATTACACCACTCCGTTCTGTACATCTGCAGTAGTTACCCAAATATAACGGTGAATTAGACCACCCCGTTCTGTAGAGCCGCAGTAGTTTACCCAAATATAACGGTGACTTATACCACTCCGTTCTATAGAGCGGCAGTAGGTTACCCAAATATAACGGTGTATTATACCACTCCTTTATGTAGAGCAGCAGAAGTTTACCAAAATATAACGTGGAATTACACCACTCCATCTGTAAAAAGAAGCAGCATAAGTTTTTACCCCAAATATAACGGTGAATTATACCACTCTGTTCTATAGAGCGGCAGTAGTTATTACCCATATATAACGATGAATTACACCACTCCGTTCTGTAGAGCAGCAGTAGTTTACCCAAATATAACGGTGAATTACACCACTCCGTTATGTAGAGCCGCAGTAGTTTACCCAAATATAACTAAATTACACCACTCCTTGCTTTAGAGCGACAGTAGTTTACACTACTCTCGTGTTTCCCTTAGATGTGGCTGTGATTGGAGAAATGGGGCTTATGTTTTTGTTATAAGTGTAGATCCAGATCAGCATGTGCATCCGCAGTCTGAACAGGATATGCACTGTTCGCCATTCCATCAATGAAACTATACTTCTACCAAGCAATATAGATTGTAACTAAACGGTACATAACCTGATAACTCACTTGAATCCTGATAATCCCACAGGTTGACGTAATGGACCAAGGCTCATAAATACATTTAATATGAATAGAAGCATAAATAAGTGGAAACAAATTAAGCTAAAAAAACGTAAATTGGAGTAAAAAATGTTAGCTTATTTGTTCTCATTTATTGGTGCTTTGATGCATATTTAATATATGTATATACCTTGGTCCGTTACTTCAACCTGTGGATAATCCACTGACACTCATTAAATAAATAGCATAATAAACAAACACTACTACATGCTGCTAATCTAATGCAACTATCAATTATTGAGCTGTTAACCCTTTCACCCCTAAATAACTGGAATGGAATTTGATATGTTAATTGTGTAACCAATCCAATGGACACACAATTATTTTCAGACTAGTCCATTTATAAAAATGGGGTGTTTTTGTTATAAAAAAATATGAACCTTATACTGTAGCAAAAAGTGCAGATCCTGATGAGACGGCTCGTCACGAGCCGGCTCATCTGGATCTGCACTGTTTGCATAAACCGCTACAGCGGGCTTTCGGGTTCAAAGAGTTAAGGAGTGGATATTAGGTGTGTGGCCACTTACAAACATTTTAGTCGTACGAAGTTTAGTGAAACGGCCCCATGGAGCTTACCGGTATGGTATATGTGACCAGGACCAGTATAGCTCCCGATCAATCAAATAACAATGTCATGTAGGTTGACAACAATCTACATGTGTATTGATTGTGAGAAGCCTGATGCGTGTTTCATTGATGAAATGGTGAACATGCAGTGCGGCTGCACAGGCTGATCTGGAGTTACACTGGTCGCAAAACCAATCACACAATTTATCCAGGCACAGCTACAAATGTATGCTTTGCTGAACATATACATGTATATGTATTTGGGTTCATCGTACAACATCAAGGTAAATACAAATATATACACCACATATGACAGACTGTAGACACATTTACCCTGGGTTCTCTTTAGGTTTAGCTGAAACCGGTGTCGAGTAAACAATGTACTCAGAATTTATTGATTTATTGGTGTTAATGGCCCATCAACAGTTAATGTCATTTAAGACTGGACCAATGGGTTCGATCCCGTATTTAACCTGCACTTGATCAGTCGGCCATCGCACCATGTCCAGTATAGCACTTGATCAGTTGGCCATCTCACCATGCCCAGCATAGCACTTGATCAGCCGGCCATACCGAGTATAGCACAGTATTGCCTAGTATAGTAACTGATCAGTCAGCTATCGCACCATGATTAGTTTAGCACTTGATCAGTTGTCCATCTAACCATGCCCAGTAAAGCTGTTGATCAGTCGGCCATGCCGAGCATAGCACAGTATTGCCTAGTATAGTAACTGATCAATCAGCTATCGCACCATGATTAGTTTAGCACTTGATCAGTTGTCCATCTAACCATGCCCAGTATAGCTGTTGATCAGTCGGCCATGCCGAGCATAGCAGAGTATTGCCTAGTATAGTAACTGATCAATCAGCTATCGCACCATGATTAGTTTAGCACTTGATCAGTCGGCCATCGCACCACGACTAGTTTAGCACTTGATCATGTTGATCAGTTGGCCATCACACCATGACTAGTTTAATTAGCACTTGACCAGTCGGCCATCGCACCAGGACTAGCTTAGCACTTGATCAGTACGAGACCAGGTGGGTGGGGGTAATGTGATGTTTGCAATGGACATTGTTTTGTGTCACATGTCCGAGTCTTCCACCTGCGATCCCATGTACAGGCTTTCACAATTGCATCAGTGTATATTCCGTTTACGAACGGCAGCACGCATGATTCGTGAATTGACTGGTGATGCGGATATTCGGGCCAATCTATATGTACACTTATCATGCTTATCACACACGTGGTCTCAGCTGCGAACCAAATTGCATTATACAGTTGATCCTCTATAAACCCGAGGTTGAAACACCCTCCCACCCCGTTCAGCCACGGAGTTTACATAGATCACAGTTTAACACCAGTTGGAGTCTGAATTTAAATGCCGTAAAATACAGGAAAGTTCATTTCGAAGAGCTCGGAAATTGGACAACCCCCTAGTTGCGAGTTGCGAACGGTAACTCTTGCAATTACTCCCGTACCGTCCGTAGCTAACTACGGACGGTACGGGAGTAGATTGCAAGTGTTACCTTCGTAACTAGACAACCCGCTCCCCCCTCCCGTTCCCTAAATGCTGGATCCGCCACTGAAACCGAACACATAGATAAATTAGTCGTGCTTAATTTTGATATATTTGGTTTCCATTTATCTCCAACGATAATGTCTGTTCATGATCGCAAAGCACACACGCGTGTCTTCAAGTAGTCATATGCATGTTTCACAGTGAAGCCTACCTAAACCGGACACCCTGGGAGGTCCCCATGGTGTCCGGTTTAGAGAGGTTCCACTGTATGTGTACCTGTATCGTACCTGTATAACATTTCGCAGTATGTTTACATGTCAACTAAACAATGCGTAACTACACTGCATTTCATCGGTAAAGAAGAAACAAAGTTTGACAATAATTGGATAATTAGCGACTGAAATATTGATGAAGTGCCGGCATAAATTACAAGACTAAATTTCTTCCTCGCACGCGATGATCAGATTGCTCGGCACCCGATGTGTCAACATCGATACCATCTTCAATAGATATCCGATACTGCATGATCGTAAGAACTGCATTCTTACCTGTTTTAGCATCGTTATGTGTATAGCTATTTAATAATGCATGATGCGGTGGATGGGGGTAAGTGGGGTGGGGGCTGGGAATATCAAAACATAACGGAATATTTTCATCGAAAAATAATAATATATCCCTCCCTGAAATTAGAATAACCTAACCTGGCGCCAGGTCCATATCACACCAAAGTCACTTGGCCCCTTCCCCTAAAAGTAATAGGATTGCGAATAATCGTAATACTCACATAATATAAGGGGTATAACCATATGTACATGAGGCCAAACCAGGGACCCGTTTCACTAACAAATCTTAGTTTGTTCATAAATTCGAATTTAAGTTATACAATCATGTAACTTATGACCAAAGTTATGACCGACTTACTTGATCATTGCTTATTTGGTTTCACAAAACAAACTTAAGACGGTCATAACAAGTCCGTCATAAGTTACAATTTAATCATTTTAATTGGTGTTTATATGTTTGGTATGTGCCGCGCGGGTTCGAGTCCCGCGTGGGGCTCTTATTTTGATGATGACTTTACTTTCCCTTTATGTGTTTTGACATCTAAAATAGCGGAATTTCAGGCCTAGTGTTGAATATTATTTATTTTAAAAAAATAATCTCATGTAGACTATAAATTATTTCTGAATATTCCCACGCCATTGAACACATGTGGATATATTTATTGCCAACTAGTGAACCTTATACTGTAATATAAACTGGCATGAAACAGAAACAGAAGATACATTTAACAATGTTGTTTATTGTTGTTGTTTTTTTCCAATTCCAATAAAATGATAGTTCGACCATTTTAAGATTGTACATAGATTACCTCATTAACTTTAAATTTGGTCGCATATATCAAGTCTCAGAGTTAGCAGAACACGTGTACTGACGATGATTAATAATATGCCCGTTCAGATATGGATGCATCTTATACAACTTAGTCTACCGAATGCCATATTATATTTATTTGAACTTGGCACGGGTAATGTTATGCATGCACTATTTGAGAATGTGGAACAAATATAGGATTGCCCGATCCACCACAAATACAGTGTATTGACTCGTTGACCAGTGTAGGAATGGAATAACGTGCACATGCATTCAGTGGATTATAGCAAATGCAGCTGGCATCGTTTGTATGTTCTGTAAAGAAAGAACAAACAGTCAGACAGTCAATCAGGCGGATGGACAGACGGACGTCCATACATGACACACCATTAGGTGGTATATTCATCGATATTAAAGATAGGAATGACCACCTAAGACAACATAGGCTTAGGTTACGGAATAAGTTGCATTGTTTTCGTTTGTCTTAGGCCACACCTCCAACCACCCAAAACCCCAAATGTGAGCCGGGACAAACGGACGGATGGGACTAGTTATGCTAGCTACCTGTCTTATTTTTCCATCGTAAATTTCGATTGTCGTTCTTGCTAAGATGTTTTCTGAAACGGACTAAGCACGTACTCCGGACTTAAGAAACTGGCCCCTGTTCTCTCAGAGCTCCAGATAAGCTGAGTATTACCCAATTAAAATTGCCAAAAAACGAATTAAAATCAGAAGTAACGAGTATCAAAAAGCAAGGAAAAACTGATGGTATCTTTTATCATGTTGCAGAAAGCACTAAACAGACCACAAATATATCATATTTTTCTTATTTTCCATGAAAACACAGCTTGGTATTTCATTAGAATTGTCAAAAAGGAGACAATTCTAATGAAATGCCAAGATATGTTAATGTGCAAAAAGTAGTGTGATTTTATTTTACCCAATTAAAATTTTCAAATACATGTACCCAATTGTTTCAGAAATGATAGAGTGACAATACTCAATTACTAATTCCTTATCTGGATCCCTGGTTCTCTGGTAATTAACCTACCTGAATCTATAAATTCTTTCAACACACTCTAGACGGATCCAGCATATCCACAGTCCAATATCCGAGCCACACACACACACACACACACGCACACACACGCACACACACACACACACCACACACACACACACACACACACACACTAGAGTGACAATACTCGATTACTAATTCCTTATCTGGAGCCCTTGTTCTTTGATAATTAACCTACCTGGATCTACAAATTATTTCAACACGCTCTAGATGGATCCAGCATATCCACAGTCCAATATCCGAGCCACACACGCACACACACACTATGTAATGCATGTGTGTTATGAATTATTTTAATCTCAACATGAACTGGTGGATTACACCATGTGACCAAGCGCAATGAACAGGGTCATGATGTTTGACCAATGAATCTCCGCCCAGCATAGGCAGCCCAATTACCTAACCCTTAAAGGCGGGAACCAGATAGTGTTGTCTGCTGTTTGTCAATAATTATATATACATATTTTTTAACAATAAACATATTTTGGCGGCACATGAGAATTGTCTCCATAGGAGATAATTATTATGAGATCAAAACATGTTTTTATCGAGAAAATTCGAAAATAAAAAATAAACAGCAGACGACAACATTTAATTCAGCATTGTAAGGTCTATAGATGGTAGAGTAGGGTACATGTAGCTGGCTTGTGCCAAAGACAACTGTGACAGGCCATGAGATTTTGCACGTAAGAAGATGCGCGATATCTCATGCAAAGCACAAAATTTATGATATTTTCCGTAAACGACGTCGAAAGTTCAGAGCATATACTGAATTTGTCAACTTTCGACGTAATTTTCAGAAAATGTCATAGGCATGTACATTCTGCAAATATTTTTGATGAAAATTCACACATCAATTTATGTAAAATTTAATCGCTTGTCTCATATTCAAACGTTCAGAGCAAATGTAGAAGAATTCCGCATTTGATATGAACATGTTGTCAACTTTCGATGTTATTTACAGAAAATATGACAGTTACTGTAAATTATAAAAATTGCACACCTTTTTAGATACAAAATCATATGGCTTGTCTCATATATTCTGGTTACAGATGCAAATTTGAAGGTATGAAGAATATTTTTGAGCCGCCAGCTGAGAAAACAAGAAATCTGTAATACTGATGGATATACAAATGTACCCGTTAAAAATTGTAATGCAAACAAGAGTTGTCAGAAGACAAGGACACGCGCCTGGTGGTGCTTTATTGTAATGACTATCAAGAAGCTGTGTGAAAGGAAACAGAAATTAAAATAAATATTCACCCAATGTTAAGTTTGCGAAAGCGCTAAGATTGTGACATTGACCTTGCGGTTAGCGGGGGCCTGAGGGTTATGGATTTGGCAGGCAGGATAGAGAACCATTAGAGGATTCCGTGTAAAATATCCAGAAGAACAGTGAAAGCAAAGATAAATTATAAAAACAATTCCCCCAACGTTAAGTTTGTGAAAGCAATAATATTCTGACCTTGAGTGTCGTGGTTTTGACATGGCATGAAAGAGAATCATTAGAGAATGGCATGTGTGAAATATCAAAACGTTCGGTGGAGGGAAACAGAAATTCGTTAAGTTTGTGAAAGTACATAGACCTTGGGGTTGGCGGGGGTCTGGGCGGGGTGGATTTATCACAGCATGATGGAGACTCATTAGAGAAAGGCATGTGTGAAATATCAAAACGTTTGGTGAAAGGAAACAGAAATTATAAAAGATTCCCCCGAACGTTTAGTTTATGAAAGCACGAATACTGTGAACTTGACCCTGGGGTTAGCGGGGGTCAGAACATCATGGATTCATTACAGCATTATAGAGAATAATTACAGAAAGGCATGTGTGAAATATCAATACGTTTGGTGAAAGGAAACAGAATTTATAACAAATTTCCCCCAACATTAAGTTTATGAAAGCACGAAGACTGTGAACTTGACCTTGAGGTTAGCGGGGGAGTATCACAGCATACTAGATAATCATTAGAGAAAGGCATGAGTGAAATATCATAACGTTTGGTGAAAGAAAACAAAAATTATAAAAAAAATCATCAACTTTAAGTTTTCAATTTTTGAAGACGGACGGACAGACGCTGACTAAGACGCTGGGGGTTGTCAAGGTCATTACCAAGGTCAGGAATGATCGAGACAAATTGTCTCCCCTATTATCATATGAACCAAGTATACTTCAATTGTTATGACGTTATGGCCAATATAGCTTGATCTGACGAACACAAAGTGGTAACAATGCAGTTGAAGTGTAAGGGATAGGCCAGAGTAGATAAGTACACGTAGTCACTTAATTACTTCTTATAATGTACTCTATATTACATGGGGAACACACAGGAATACATGACACATTGATATGCGAACATCACTGTACTGTGCTTGATACTATTCAATTACTACAAGGTTGTAAGCCAATCGACTGTTATACTTAACGCAACTTAAAAGCTATAGACGAATAAACTCAGTATGTGGTATCTCAATGGTCCCGTAGTGGACAATAGTATGAATGCACAAGTACTTTGATGATCGCTAATCAAAGTGAAATAACATACAAGTATAACATGGCATAACTAACATTGGAGGACAAATGACAATCATCTGAGCTACCCCAGTGCTGGCGTATCTCAATAGATAGTGGTAATAACTGAGTATCAAGGTCCCAAGGTCTACCTCACCCGCAGTATGAGGTCTAGTCAACAATATGGCTATAATCCAACTTCAAGTGGATTAATCCATAAACAATATATGTAGTCTTACTACAATCCTTTAGCCATGATATGCCATGATAGGAATATTACCATACACTATCAAAGTATACATATGTATTGCCTATGCAATATATTTCCAAAGTATGAATGTCAAAGTCAAAGCCGGATGTGGTTACATCACATGATAGTCAATAACGATAATGTTACGGAAGCTGGTACCGGAAGTAAAGTTCCAAAGGTAGTATTATTTCCGGAAATGGTGGACCAGATGTAAAGATCCCATGGTATCACTCGACTGTAGCAACCCGGATGTGGTGGACCCGATGTAAAGTATCCATGGTGAATCAATGGGTTGTAATACCGGAAGTGGTAGACCGGATGTAAAGTTCCGATATAATACAAATGGCGATTATCACGTTGGCTAAGACGCCGGGAAAAGTTTCACTTAGGTGACATTCAACTCGGTGGTAGTATAATGATATGATATGTGTGTATGTGTGTATGGCGTTTCACTTCACTAAACTATGGCTGTGACTGTCTGCTGAACGCGATGTAGCTATCACACACTGCTCTATACAGGCCTGTACCCGGAGCTGCTACACACACTGCGCCAGACAGACGTACGGACACTCGGACGACCTTGTACTCTGCACTGACTGGGGTCTGCCCTCAACGAGTGGACCAAAACGTCCAATGTTGCCCGCTGGAGCGATCTCAAGAGGCTACACAAATGAAATGAGTCTCCAATTACTGGACGAATACGCACAGACAGACAGACAGAATGCACAACGGACTAGAACGGGAATCGAACAACGGCAAATCACAGCTGAAATAAAATGTTGTAGGTACATACCAAAATCCTCCGTGTCACTGGTGAATACAGTACTATCTTTTACAGTTACCAGAAAATATGTGTCCCACCAACACATAGCGAGACATCGCTTATATATGCACCAGTGAAACCATGCACGGAATAATGAATATGCCTACCCCTCGTTCGACATCTCACATAAATACTACAAAACCATGGCTTTTGCCATTTCACCCGTGGGTTATATTTGGCATAAATATATGTTCCCACGCCATAAATTCAACCAAACCAGTGTACAGCCCTCGTGGAATAAATACCATCCAACATGGTATACACCACACTACCATAAATCTGCACACTATAGACCCGATCTCATAATCCGAAATCTACTCGACTGGTCTCGGACAATGCGAAGGTCGCTTTTTGGCCCCGCCAAAATCCCTCCATATCGGTCCTACGGCTATACACTCAAATGAGAGTGTAGCACATACTAAACTCAAATATCGTGGTCATTTACGGAAATGTCACGACACAAAGCATCACCAGTATGTGATCTGATATATCCGTGTTGGCTAGTACCAGGCTATGCTGAAACACTAACCCGTAGCATACATAACAGGGCAGACCATGGTATGGTCTGCGCTATATACTGGCTTCACCTACATAAGGTCCCTTATCTGGTGAACAACTGACACGCGGACAAACTCGGCTGGCACGGATAGTGGACATCCGTAATACTAAAAGGGGTCTTTTCCCTAGCGAAAACAGCACACGCAGTCAACGAGTTCTCTACCACACACATGCATAGTCTGTGGCAAATATGGCGTGACATCAGTAAAACATTGCTCCTAAAATGGACGTGTATTTAAATCCGCAAAAAGGACACGCATAAACGTATTTCCACCAATACAACATAAGCTCCGTTATTACACGCACATTGTACATGGGAAATGTACATGCTAAATCACAGGTATGTAAAAATCACAGGTGTGTGAAATCACAGATATGTGGAATCACAGGTATGTGAAATCAATAATACGCACAACAATACAAAACAGTACCACACATCACAAATATACAATTATACGGAAATCCGGAATATCCAAGAATGCACGTGTCACGCGACATATCTCCCCCCTAAACAAAAAGTGTTTACACTTTTGTGCATAATCGCGAGACACGTTGGCACAGCTGAAACTACCCCGATATCCTGCTCAGGTAGTCTGCCCCCAGATTGTCGGCCCCTTTTATCGCAACAATACGCATTCGGTAAGGTTGCAGTATCAATGCCCACCTCATTAGTCGGGAATTTGCAACCTTGGCTTTGTTTAGGTAAACCAACGTTTGGTGGTCCGTTTCTAGGATGAATTCCCCCCCCCCCAAACAAATAACGGTGGAACTTCTCGACCCCCCACACGACTGCCAGACACTCCTTCTCAACTACCGAATAATTGCGTTCCCTTGGCACATCTTTTTGCTGGCATACGCTATCGGAAGTGGGATACCATCCTGCTCTTGCAACAGTATTGCCCCTAACCCAATGTCGGAAGCATCCGTCCTGAGCACGAAAGGTTTGTCTAGTTCGGGCAGTTTCAGAACTGGGTTCCTGGTCAATAATCCCTTGAGGGTAACGAAAGCTTTCTGTTGGGGTGCCCCCCAGTTGACCTTGTTTGGTTGACCTTTCTTAGTAAGGTCAGTTATCGGGCTCGCTATCTCTGCGATGTTGGGCATGAACTTCCTATAGAACCCGGCTAACCCCAGGAAAGCCCTGACCTCCTTCTTTGTCTGAGGGACATTAGTTTCATGAACTGCCTTGACCTTTTCGGGATGGGCCCTTAGTTCTTTCTTACTGCTGATAGTATGTCCCAGGCACTCAAGTTGCCTGTACCCAATACTGCACTTGGAGGGTTTTGCCGTTAGATTTGCATCGGACAATCGGGAGAGGACTTCACTCAGAGCTCCCAGGTGTTGTTGCCACGTATGGGAGAATATCAAGATATCATCGACAAAGCTGTCTGCATTGTGGACCCCCTTTAATACTTTCCTCATGAGTCTACAGAAAGTGGCCTGTGCCGTGACCATTCCAAAGGGCATGACCTTGAACTGGAATAGACCCTGGGGTGCCTCGAAAGCGGGATATTCCCTGGAATTCTCATCCAATGGGACCTGCCAGTAGCCCTTACTCAGATCCAGCTTTGAAAAGTAGCTATGTCCCGCCAACTTAGAGAACATCTCTTCAATATTTGGCATTGGTTCCGCATCAAACACAGTGACTTTGTTAAGTTGCCGGAAATCAATGCAGAATCGGAGCCCCCCGTCCTTTTTCCTAACCAGAATTACTGGGGACGAGTAGGGTGATTTTGAAGGTTCTATGACACCTATCTTCAGCATCTCCTCTACTTCCTGGCTAACTGTTTCCCTGACCTTAAATGGGATAGGGTACCCCTTAATTCTTAATGGGTCTTGCGTTGACAACTTTATCTCATGTTTTTCTATATGGGTGTGTCCCGGTGCGTCCCTCAGGACATGGGTGAATTCCCGTAAGATCTCTTTGACTTGCGTCTTTTGTTTCTTGCCTAAATCAGGCGACAGGTCAACTTTGCTCTCCGTATCGGACTCTAATCCCCTGGGACATAACATGTTTTCTTCGGCACTACACCCACTTGGACTAGGATCCCCCTCTACTGTGTCTTCTATCACGGCCGCATTTATTACAGTGAGTATTCCCTTCCCCGGGTGCTCAGGCCTAGTCTCGTACCTCTTTAACATGTTTGCATGAAAGTTTTCAACTTTCCTCCCATGTCAACCCTATAGTCCCACTCATTAACTACATGTACCTCTGTTATGGGGTATGGTCCCTTCCACCTAAGAAGCAATTTGTTGTTGTCTGTCGGTAGTAGTACAAGTACCTGATCTGCCACTGCATACTGCCTACTACGGGTCTTACGGTTGTAGTACTTTGCGTACTTTTTGGACGCACTCTTCAAGTTCTCATGCGCGATTTCGCACGTTTTCTCGAGCCATTCGCGCAAGTCGAGGATGTACTGATACGTCGTTTTGACGTTGTCCTCTATGTCCTTCTCGGACCACAGATCTCTTAGTATGCTCATCGGACCCGGACGGTCCTTCCGTACAATAGTTCAAACGGTGAGAAAACCAAACTTTCTTGAGGGACTTCGCGATACGCGAATAAGAGCGCGTTAATGTATTTGTCCCAATCTTTGGGACGTTCGCTTGCCATTCTACGAAGCATTTGCTTTAACGTACCATTGAACCGTTCCACGAGACCGTTACACTGTGGGTGGTACGGTGTCGTGGTTAATTGTCTCAGCGATAACAATCTACTAACTTCCTCCATGACTGCCGAAGTAAATTGACTACCCCGATCGGTGAGCATCTCCTCGGGGATACCCAGTCTACTGAACATATCCACGAGAGCTTCCGCGACTCGTTCGGCCTCGATGCCTGGTAGTGGTACCGCTTCTGGGTACCTAGTTGCATAATCAACTAACGTTAGTATGTAACGATTCTTCCGATCGGTAGCTGGAAAAATTGGCCCTACAATGTCAACTGCGACTCGTTTGAACGGAGTGTCTATCAACGGCATAGTTCCTAACGGAACCTTGGTGATGTGTCCCTTTGACACAGTCTTTTGACATATGTCACAAGACCTACAAAACCGTGTAATGTCACTGCCCACGCCTGTCCAATAACATTCTGATAACACTCGATCAGTTGTCTTCTTAACCCCTAAATGGCCCGCCATGATTGATTCATGTGCCACTTTCATCACGGTAGTCCTAAGTGTTTTCGGGACTACCAGCTGATGGTACATCCTACCTGACCCTATCGATTCGAAATTACGATACAGCAAGTCTTTTCGGTATGCGAATTTCGATTTGTTTCCGTTCTTACTTGACCGTACCGTTCCGTCTTTTGCATTATTTCGAACTGACGTCAATGTGACGTCATGTGCCTGCGCCTCTTTGAATTCATCGCGTGATACGTTTGCGATTGCGGTAGGGACTTTGAGGGTCTTATATGATTCGTCTCGGGCTGTCGTTTGTGACCTAGTTTCAACTGCGCACGATTTTGCGCCTCTAAAATCGGATATCACTGGTAATTCTGACCCGTCTACATTACCTATGGTAACATCATACATTGTATCTGTCATGCAAAGGGCTTCTACCTGACCTTTGAAAAAATGTGTATCTAGATCTACCCGGGCGGTAGGAATTCCACTCATTTTGCTCCTATTTACCAGCATGCATGTTGAAACTTTGCTTAAAAACTGATCTTGTTGTACTAAGCTTTCCCTGACGACCACCCCGGTACACCCAGTATCTCGCATTACTGTGACCTTTTTCCCATTTAATGTGACCTCTGCTACGGGTAGCCTATCCAATCCATACCAAATGTACATCCGTTAATTAACTCCGGCTGTATCTCGCTACCAGAACATACAATAGTGGTGTCGGTATCAATCATACAGAAATTTCCTTGGTTTTCCCCAGGTTGTTCCGTGTTTTGCCATCTACCTCTACCTCTACCTCTAGTGTGCCTTCCACTTCTACCTCTATTTTTACCTCTGTACCGACCTCTCTGTTCTTTATCTGCAAAACTTACATGTTTCTCTTCCTCGACTGCTGCCGCTTTGTAAGCTGAGGACCGGTCACGTTTAGGACAATCGTAGGACATGTGACCTTCTTTGCCACAATGGTAACATGTCCCGCGATGCCAATCGTAGCCGTTCCTGCTGGTACTTCTGTCATAACTACCTCTACTCGGGCTTCTATCATAACTACCCCTACTTGGGCTTCTATTTTGGTACCTGTCCCTATCTCGACTCCTATCTCTGGATCGATTATCTGCACTACTTACCTTGCGCATCTGGTTATCTACTGACCTGTACTCAGTTCTGTTGCTAGTACTGTTCCTCTGAACTACATACTTGCTACCTCCTCTAGCTTCTGCAAAGTAATCTGCCTGAACCGCCATCTGATCTATCGAGTCAAATGTTTTCTCTTTGAGAAATAAGTAGAGCTCACGACTGCATATACTTAACATTTGATCTCTGATCATGTAGTCTAGTACTCCTTCATATGTTCTATTCACCTTACCTACCTCAAACCATCTATCTAAATAGCTCTTTGACCGACTGACATATTGCACAAATGATTCACTGTGATCAGGTTTGGTGTTTTTGAACATGCGTCTGAACCCATCTTCCGTTAGATCAAAACATTTCAACAAAGCGGATTTCAACTTATCATAGTCAAGAGCATCATCAATAGGTAGTCTAGAATATACATCTAATGCCTTGCCCTTCAATAACGCACTCAAGTGTAGTGACCACTTATCTCTCCCCCACCTTTGAATTGCTGCGTACCGCTCAAATCTAGCTAAGTAGCTATCCATGTTGTCATTATTCTGATCAAAATGTGGCAGCTTCGGACCGAATGCTCTGCCATTGTCCCTATCATGTCTATCTTCATCTACTACTCCACCCCTTTCTACTTTTGCCATTTCTACCTGGTGCTTAGTGTCTAGTTCTCGCAATTTAAATTCTAGAGCTAACTGTGCTTCATTGGCATCTATTCTATCTTTCCCCATCTGTCGCTCAACCTCTTTAGCTAACTGCTCAGCATCTAACCTATCCTTCTCAGCCTATCGCTCAACCTCCTTAGCTAACTGCTCAGCATCTAACCTATCTTTCTCCATCTGTCGCTCAACTGCTAACTTATCTTTCTCAGCCTGTCGCTCAACCTCCTTAGCTAACTGCTCAGCATCTAACCTATCTTTCTCCATCTGTCGCTGAACCTCTTTAGCCAACCGCTCAGCATCTAACCTATCTTTCTCCGACTGCCTAGCCTCTAGTCTTTCCTGTCTTTCTCTCTCCTGCTCTTCCTTTACAAAGGCCCTTAAATCTGAATCTGCTAGCCCTAAGCTTTTGCCTATCTCCATTAGCTCCTTAATGGACGACATTCTCACTCTCAACTCAACTCCGGATTATCGATTTACACGCTTTACCCCGACGGTACACAAGGTCTCTAGCACTCAAATCACTTGGTGATTTGTGCGAGTCTCTTGCTTCACGTCTATAAGGTTAAGGTAAATTAATTCGGTCTCTACTCCTAACGACGGTATAAGTTTCTCAATTCGGGTAAGTCAATCCGGTATATGTATGGTCTAATGTAATGGTATATTTACAATTCCCCCTCTATGGTACTGGACATAAATATTGGGGACTGGTTATAGACACCTGGCAGGATATAGTATTGTTCATACACAATATAATAGTGATAGTAATCTCGCCTCAGATGTAGAAGTGTCTAATGATAACCTAGAACACCCGCTGTGCCATCATCACAGGGAGATACTGTTCGACAAATCAAAAATTACAATGACCCTTACATCGACTATCTCACAAGATCGTCTCAACTCTACACTTCTGTACCTAGGTAGTCAAATCATGTATGTGGTGATGTATTAGTGCCTAAGTGTTAGAGGGCATCTTACATTAACTCCCAAGGCAAACAAATACAAGATTGAATTTTGACGACGCTAGGGGTACAGCTATTCTAGCCTCCTTACTTCAAATGCTTTGAAGAAACTGATTATAAAAAGAGGAAACAATTACCCACTTCTGACACCATTGTCAAGGTCATTACCAAGGTCAGGAATGATCGAGACAAATTGTCTCCCCTATTATCATATGAACCAAGTATACTTCAATTGTTATGACGTTATGGCCAATATAGCTTGATCTGACGAACAAAAAGTGGTAACAATGCAGTTTAAGTGTAAGGGATAGGCTAGAGTAGATAAGTACACGTAGTCACTTAATTACTTCTTATAATGTACACTATATTACATGGGGAACACACAGGAATACATGACACATTGATATGCGAACATCACTGTACTGTGCCTGATACTATTCAATTACTACAAGGTTGTAAGCCAATCGACTGTTATACTTAACGCAACTTAAAAGCTATAGACGAATAAACTCAGTATGTGGTATCTCAATGGTCCCGTAGTGGACAATAGTATGAATGCACAAGTACTTTGATGATCGCTAATCAAAGCGAAATAACATACAAGTATAGCATGGCATAACGAACATTGGAGGACAAATGACAATCATCTGAGCTACCCATGCTGGCGTATCTCAATAGATAGTGGTAATAACTGAGTATCAAGGTCCCAAGGTCTACCTCACCCGCAGTATGAGGTCTAGTCAACAATATGGCTATAATCCAACTTCAAGTGGATTAATCCATAAACAATATATGTAGTCTTACTACAATCCTTTAGCCATGATATGCCATGATAGGAGTATTACCATACACTATCAAAGTATACATATGTATTGCCTATGCAATATATTTCCAAAGTATGAATGTCAAAGTCAAAGCCGGATGTGGTTACATCACATGATAGTCAATAACGATAATGTTCCGGAAGCTGGTACCGGAAGTAAAGTTCCAAAGGTAGTATTATTTCCGGAAATGGTGGACCAGATGTAAAGTTCCCATGGTATCACTCGACTGTAGCAACCCGGATGTGGTGGACCCGATGTAAAGTATCCATGGTGAATCAATGGGTTGTAATACCGGAAGTGGTAGACCGGATGTAAAGTTCCGATATAATAAAAATGGCGATTATCACGTTGGCTAAGACGCCGGGAAAAGTTTCACTTAGGTGACATTCAACTCGGTGGTAGTATAATGATATGATATGTGTGTATGTGTGTATGGCGTTTCACTTCACTAAACTATGGCTGTGACTGTCTGCTGAACGCGATGTAGCTATCACACACTGCTCTATACAGGCCTGTACCCGGAGCTGCTACACACACTGCGCCAGACAGACGTACGGACACTCGGACGACCTTGTACTCTGCATGACTGGGGTCTGCCCTCAACGAGTGGACCAAAACGTCCAATGTTGCCCGCTGGAGCGATCTCAAGAGGCTACACAAATGAAATGAGTCTCCAATTACTGGACGAATACGCACAGACAGACAGACAGAATGCACAACGGACTAGAACGGGAATCGAACAACGGCAAATCACAGCTGAAATAAAATGTTGTAGGTACATACCAAAATCCTCCGTGTCACTGGTGAATACAGTACTATCTTTCTGTTACCAGAAAATATGTGTCCCACCAACACATAGCGAGACATCGCTTATATATGCACCAGTGAAACCATGCACGGAAAATAATGAATATGCCTACCCCTCGTTCGACATCTCACATAAATACTACAAAACCATGGCTTTTGCCATTTCACCCGTGGGTTATATTTGGCATAAATATATGTTCCCACGCCATAAATTCAACCAAACCAGTGTACAGCCCTCGTGGAATAAATACCATCCAACATGGTATACCCCACACTACCATAAATCTGCACACTATAGACCCAGATCTCATAATCCGAAATCTACTCGACTGGTCTCGACAATGCGAAGGTCGCTTTTTGGCCCCGCCAAACCCCTCCATATCGGTCCTACGGCTATACACTCAAATGAGAGTGTAGCACATACTAAACTCAAATATCGTGGTCATTTACGGAAATGTCACGACACAAAGCATCACCAGTATATGATCTGATATATCCGTGTTGGCCAGTACCAGGCTATGCTGAAACACTAACCCGTAGCATACATAACAGGGCAGACTATGGTATGGTCTGCGCTATATACTGGCTTCACCTACATAAGGTCCCTTATCTGGTGAACAACTGACACGCGGACAAACTCGGCTGGCACGGATAGTGAACATCCGTAATACTAAAAGGGGTCTTTTCCCTAGCGAAAACAGCACACGCAGTCAACGAGTTCTCTACCACACACATGCATAGTCTGTGGCAAATATGGCGTGACATCAGTAAAACATTGCTCCTAAAATGGACGTGTATTTAAATCCGCAAAAAGGACACGCATAAACGTATTTCCACCAATACAACATAAGCCCCGTTATTACACGCACATTGTACATGGGAAATGTACATGCTAAATCACAGGTATGTAAAAATCACAGGTCTGTGAAATCACAGGTATGTGGAATCACAGGTATGTGAAATCAATAATACGCACAACAATACAAAACAGTACCACACATCACAAATATACAATTATACGGAAATCCGGAATATACAAGAATGCACGTGTCACGCGACAGGGGTATATGCCATAAACACTCAATCCTTTCTTCGAAAGGCGCGCTAATTTTTTTAAGTTTAATACAAACGTCTAAGTCATTTGACCTTGACCTGGGGCACAGTGGTCGCAACAGTGGACACAGAATGAAAATATGGATGATGACTAATAAGCATATGAAGTTTCAAGCTAATCCAACTTGTGGTTACAGAGATAGTTGCAGGTACCCGAAAACATTAACAGCTTCCACAGATGTATCCTTGTGTAATCCTTGGCTTACGACAGTAACCATGGCTAAGTGAGTGAAAGACAAACGGGATAGCCCATGTGCGCCTGCACAGGATGATCAGCAGCCGATTTCATCAAAATTGCAATGTATACTTATCTAGCAAAGTATACTTTGAGGGAGTAATCATTTATTTTCCCCAAAATGCATTATTTCATATAGAACTAACCACTGTATATATGTGATGATTAAAAGTATGCAGAATTATTATACGGAATGAATTTATTACATTATCACAGCCAAAATGGCTGTGGTAATGTAATAAATTCAGTATAATAAAAATTACTAAATTTATCCTTAAATTGAAAATGTCTCCCTCAAAGTCGACTTTGCTGGATAAGTATGCTTTGCAATGTTGGTGAAATAGGCTACTGGGGCTATGCTGGTAACATATATAGTAGCTAAGATTATATCAACAGATGCATGATGGAGACTTGATTTAACCAGATTATATGAACTATTGCATACATCAGTGGAAGATTCAGGGTGTAGCCCAGAAGGCCCGGCCTCCCCCTTTCAGGATTCCAGATATCGTTTTGCAATTGAGATTTTTGCAATCTGTAAACAAATATAACAATAACTGTCAAATAAGGGTGATATTATCAGATCAAGGTCTTGTTGCGAACGGTATCTACTGCAATCTACTCCAGTGCCGTCCGTACGGACGGTACGTGAGTAGATTGTAAGAGTTGCCATTCGCAACTAATCAAGGTTCAGATATTATAGAGAGCCCATTCACAATGTGCTTTATCACATGAGCATTATGTACTGAAAATAAGTCGTTTTGAATTTACAAATAGCTATTTTACATTTGTTCCAGAGCAGAGGTGAATGAGGATGAGGGTTGTGCGGCGATTGGATGGGGGAGATTGTCAGGCGTGGGAGCATACTTTCCTAGAAAATGTTTAGGGATTTGAGGACAATTTAGGTCTCTGACTTCATGAATGTATACAACAATATAACACATGCAAGTATTCGGTGGTGAAGCCTTCATGTTCCATGAAGAACTCGAATATCATGTAAAATGACGGAGGACTGGTTGCAGTCTTTGTTAATCATTTGCATCTGTTCAATGAAGTCGTTTACCGCACGCGTAGAATACCGTAGAATCGTTGAGCAGGAGCACTAGGCTCAGAAGGAAGGATCATTGATACTTTTTAAGCTTACATCATTGTATCTTCTTGATAAAACTGTATTGTTTTGGACTTGTACATATGTTCTGTTTAAACACACACACTTGGAACAGATCTGGTAGTCTTCGGTACTTTCGTTACCTCATTAGAGGCAACACACTTCTTAGTAGAAATACTGATTCTCGTCATTGTCCCAAAGCTTGTCAATCTGATGTTTGAAACAGTTGACGGTGTTTGCTGATATAACAGCATATGGTAAGATGTTCCATTCTGATATAATTCTCTGAGAAAAGCTTCGGAGTCTGTAAATTGTTTCACATCTAGGTTTCGCTAATTTATAACTGTGACCTCGAGTCCTGGTTTCAATAGTCCTGGTAAGAGTCGGGTAAGCATTCGCTGCACTCCTTCCACACTCTCTATTTCTTTCCGCAGGTATAAATACCACACAGCGTAACCATATTTCAAATGTGGTCACACAAGTGCTTTGTAAAGTCTTACATAGGAGTATTTGTCGAGGTATTCAAATGACCTACTTATTAGTCCCAATATACTGTTTACTTTTTTCACTTTACACGAAATATACTTATTGAATGTCAGTTATCTTGCAATATAATACCGCGATCACATTCTTCATTTACTTTGCACAATGTATCCGAGTTCATGGAATATTCATATGTATTATAGCCTTTCCATAATGTATTACTTTACATTTTGCAATATTGAATTTCAATTCCCATGTTGTGGCCCAACTACTGTCGAAGGCCTTTGCCAAATCTAAATATACCGAGTCCCAAGATTGATTTTTTACTACGTAATCCGACCAATCTTCTAACACACCCAACAGGTGCGAAAAACCGAATTGTTGGTCCGATAGTAAATTATTCCGATCCAAGTGGTCATGCAAGCATTCTGGATCTAATACTCTTCTCTAAACATTTGCACACTATAGAGGTAAGACTGACTGGTCTATATAGTTACCGGTAACTGGTTTACTATGTATACCTTCTTTAAATAAAGGAGTAACTTTTGCATACATGTATTTCCAATCACTGGGTATTTTACCACAAGTCACAGATTTCTGAAATATCATGGAAATAGGCTTAAACATACATTTCGACACATGTTTCAACACATAGGGGTATATATTATCCGGTCCCATAGACTTTGTAGTATTCATTACAGACAATAACTTGTCAAGTCATCTACTTCTGGTATATTAGAAAGGTCTTCACGAGTAAAAACACTTTAAAATAAGTTATTTAATTAATTTGCATTTTCCCTATCACTAGTTGTAAATGAGCCATCACTCTTCTTTAAGTTCCCAATTGATGATTTAGTTTTCGTCTTCTTAACATTTCTCCAGAAATGTGTTGGTTCAGATTTTGCGCAAGAAGCTATCTTTTTTCATATTCAATATGTTCATTTACTTCATTTATTATTTCCTTGTAATCCTGGAGGTCTACGTCCCTCTATGTGGCCCATGCATGTCGCTTTCTCTAAATATATTTCAATACTTCGGGAGTCATCCAACTTGGTTTAGGTTTACATCCTGGTCTGGGTTTTTGGCACATACGTCTCAATACTGTTTTCATATTGCTCCTTAAAGTCTGTCCACATTTCCACAACGTCTAAGTTCTCAAGTCTTTCATCGCAATTGATCACTTCCCATTCACGTTGAAACCCTAACACATCACGCTTAGAGTATTTTTGTTTTGTAACATTACTCTGAATTTCATCATATTAAGTACATGCATAATCAAACATAATTGTAGCATGATCACTAACTCCAAGTTTATGCTACTTGTTTTATACTTTTCTTCTTATGGGCACGGCACGAAAACTGGTAACTCACCTGGATACATGTGTAGCGGTGACGAGTCCTCGAATAAACCCAGAATAAAGTTGCTATTTGCACACCCATCATGTAGTATGTGTGTAACTACAGCTGCATCTACAAAACAGTTGACGAGTGTTCGATTACACCAGGGTATAGTTGCTACTTGAACAATTAGCAGCTTGGGTCCAACTCGATTTGGTGATCATCGACAATTACAAAGTTTGAAACAACATAGCTAATACCATAATGTCGTTTTCAGACACGGGGTGTTTGGAACATGACGCGAGAGGGTGGATCGTTTTAATATATTTATTCTGTTTGAGATGTTCGTCTCTGAATTTGTTCAAGTCGGCAGATGCATATGTTGTATAAAGTTACTATAACATATTTTAGATGTGAAGAATCACAATATTTTCATTAGACACAATTTGATTTAACATATTGATCAGTTGGCAAATTTACACTACTATTTTATTTATCCATGACGATAAATTTCTCTACGCGGCGATATCTGAAAACCAGAGTACTTTTGTATGACCTACATTATCTGTATTGCCGGTGTCTTCGTGTAGTGTTGTTGTTTTATCCTTCATATATAACCGAATAACTGTGTTAACCTTATGGTGCTTACATAGTATAACCAACTTGTTTCACCGGCGCCATGCATGGCAAATGTCTATACCGTACAGAATCCGTGTGAAACAGTCAATATCCGGTCCGTACAGACATATTTTTGCTTCACTGGCTTCTTGAGTCTTTACCGTCCAGTGGTTTTCCAAGTCATTTTTCACAATTAAAGTGTGGAAACGAGGGGCACATATTCGGAAATAGCATCAATCGATGATGTAATATCAAGTGCCAGATTCGAAATGCATGCAGAAATGACCGTATACGAGCACAGTAAAGACCATCCTCTCGCTTTGTTTTCAAAATGTTCACGTTTTTTGGTCGTTCATTGCTATTATTAGCGAGAGATGGACCCTGACAAGAGCAACCGAGGGTTAAGACAACATTTGTACGCAGGATTACCACGTTTAGTTCGTGATGTTTTATAGTTTTAAAGGGGAACACAGTACAAATTGAAGCACTTGCCTTTCACGTGTTTTCGACAGCCATCTTGTGGATGTCTTAATTTACATGCCCCTACAGTACATCGTAACGTTGAATTACACCACTCCGTTCTGATACCACTCCGTTCTGCAGAGCAGCAGTTATTTACTGTAGTTTATACAAATATAACGGTTAATTACACCACTCAATTATGTAGAGCAGTAGTAGTTTACCCAGATATAACGGTGAATTACACCACTCCATTATGTAGAGCAGCAGTTGTTTATACAAATATAACGGTGATATTACACAACTCCGTTCTGTAGAGCAGCAGTAGTGTACCCAAATATAACGGTGGATTATACCACTCCGTTCTGTAGAGCAGCAGTAGTTTACCCAAATATAACATTAAATTACACCACTCCGTTCTGTAGAGCGGCAATAGTTTACCCAAACATAACGGTGAATTACACCACTCCGTTATGTAGAGCGGCAGTTGTTTATTAAATATAACGGTGAATTACACCACTACGTTCTGTAGAGCAGCAGTAGTTTACACAAATATAATCATTATGGTGAATTACACCACATTGTTCTGTAGAGTGGCAGTAGTTTACCCAAATATAACGGTGAATTAGACCACTCCGTTCTGTAGAGCGACAGTTGTTTATACAAATATATCGGTGAATTACACCACTACGTTATGTAGAGCAGCAGTAGTTTAGCCAAATATAATGGTGAATTACACCACTCAGTTCTGTAGAACGGCAGTAGTTTACACCATTCTCGTGTTTCCCTGATATGTGCTTTGACTGGATAAATGATATTATTTTATGTTTTTCCTTGAACAAGTGTAGACCCAGATCAGCCTGTGCATCCGCACAGTCTGAACAGGATATACACTGTTCGCCATTCCATCAATGAAACGCCTGTCATACTGACAAGCAATATAGATTGTAAATAAACGGTACATAATTCACTTGAATCCTGATAATCCCATAGGTGGAAGTAACGGACCCAGGTTCATAAAAACATTAAATATACCTAGAAACATCAATAATTGGAAACAAAACAAGCTAACAAAATTGTAAGATGGAGTAATAAAAGGTTAGCTTAATTTGTCTTTAATATATTTATAGACATTGGTCCGTTACTTCAACCTGTAGATATCCACTAGCAATCATGAAATAAATAACATAAAAACAAACAATGCTGCTAGTCTAATGCACCTATCAATTATTGAGCTTTTAAGGAGTGGATATTAGGTGCGTGGCCATATCACTATCGTATAATTCTACTTCCTTACACAGAAATTAGACCCAATTAGAAATAACCCTTTCATCCTTAAGTCACTGGAATGGACTGTGATATGTTAATTTTCTGCTCAATCCAAACATCACAGAATGATTTTCAGACTGTCCATTTATAAAACCTTTTTTTTTTCTAAAATAAATATGAAAATTACTTACAAAAAGTGCAGATCCTGATGAGACGGCTCGTTACTAGCCGTATCGTTAGGATATACACTGTTTGCTGTTTGCAAACATCACAAAAGAGGTTGTGTTAGTTTAGTTCAAACAATATTTATTTCAAATTATGGCAAGTGATTTGGCCCTCACATACGTCTTTGTCATGTTGTATGTGACAGTTGAATCGGGTTATACCCCTTATGTGAGTACTACGATTATTCGTAATCCTATTACTTTTAGGGGAAGGACCAAGTGACTTTGGTGTGGTATGGACCGGGCATCAGATCAGGTTATTCTAATTTCAAGGCTGATGCGATTGATTGGTATGGGTATTGGCTGTGTATGAAACGAACAACTACATATTGGATGTCCGAGACATCATCTGGGATGCAGTTATTGTAATTAAAGATACTACACAACATTTAGAAAGAAGTTTCCATTATACATTGTACATACTAGTTTAATTAATATGACCCATTACATGCGGAATACACCTATATAGGTATGACATGTTTTAAAGATTTTATTTTTTTATTTCTCAATGAAAGTATATGTTGTGACCACTCATTTGAACCGTCTCATCGAGACGGTTCAAATGGTGGTCACGACATATACTTCTGAGTTCATAGAAGGAAATTATTTAGGATTTTCCGTAAACATAATGGCATATCCTCAGCATGAAATGGGTATAGTTAAATTAGTAACCATCGATTGCAAAAAAAAAACAAGGATTCACAAGGCTAGTTTTTTTTTCAGTAATAATTTTTGTTTTACCAATCATAGCAGGGGCGCCGGATGCATCATAAGATTGGTCCGGCGGATCGACTGGGTGCCAGGTTAACGGGCCGAATCACATATTTCACCTGTTGTGATGTGGGGGAAATCAGAATTGAGTATTTACAGAAAAAGAAATTCTCGATGAAAATATTCCGTTCTGATTATTCGATTTACCCCCTACTGCAACAGGTTAAATACGAGATCGAACCACTTGGCCCGGCCTTAAATGACCTTAGCTGTTGATAGGCCTTTAAACACCATTAACCAAACATAATTTAACCCAGTCTATGTAAGATACTGATTCATATGTATGAACATTTGTCAACCTCTGTTCTATTTTCTGATGTTACCACTCATTTGAACCGTCTCGATGAGATGGTTCAACTGAGTGGTAACAACATACACTTTCTGTGAGTAATAATAATACTTGTTATTTACTCATGATAAAGTGTGTATTAGCAATGATCGTTTAATACCAATGTCAATATGGGTGTATTCTGATAAATAGCACTTTATTGGAGTGAAGGAACATATGTCTTGTTGGAGCCACCTTTATATTTTCTTTATTTCTCAATACAAGTATATGATTTTACCACTCATTTGAACCGTCTCGATGAGACGGTTGAACTGAGTGGTAACAACATACAATTTTGGTGAGACATAAGAATAATAGTTTTTTGCTCAAGATAAATTGTGTATTTTCAGCAGTGGTCGTTTATCAATATGTTTGTATTATGGTAAATAGCATTTTATCGGAGTAAAGGAACATGTGCCTTCTTGGAGACGTGTGGTAATTAAATTATTGTAGAACGAAATTATTGTAGATGTGCGTAGATTCATGGTGACTTAATAGCGATTTATATTACATTCTAAATAACTCCAAGATCTAAGTTTACACAAACACAGGTAAGAACTTTTGTTTTATTTTATTTGTTTTCAATAGTTCACCTGGAATGCAGTGGATGACATTTTTGTCCAACATAAGGAAGATGACATTGGTTCTCAGATATGTGCAGAAGTGATGAAACATATTAGTAAAACTAATTTGTTTATATTTTTGTCTAATTTTAGAGCTGAATTTCTTTTTCTGTAAATACTCAATTCTGATTTTCCCCACATCACAACAGGTGAAATATGGGATTCGGCCCGTTAACCTGGCACCCAGTCGATCCGCCGGACCAATCTTATGATGCTTCCGGCGCCCCTGCTATGATTGGTAAAACAAAAATTATTACTGAAAAAAAACTAGCCTTGTGAATCTTTGTTTTTTTTTTGCAATCGATGGTTACTAATTTAACTATACCCATTTCATGCTGAGGATATGTCATTATGTTTACGGAAAATCCTAAATAATTTCCTTCTATGAACTCAGAAGTATATGTCGTGACCACCATTTGAACCGTCTCGATGAGACGGTTCAAATGAGTGGTCGCAACATATACTTTCATTGAGAAATAAAAAAATAAAATCTTTAAAACATGTCATACCTATATAGGTGTATTCCGCATGTAATGGGTCATATTAATTAAACTAGTATGTACAATGTATAATGGAAACTTCTTTCTAAATGTTGTGTAGTATCTTCAATTACAATAACTGCATCCCAGATGATGTCTCGGACATCCAATATGTAGTTGTTCGTTTCATACACAGCCAATACCCATACCAATCAATCGCACCAGTTTATTTAAGCCAATTCACAAACACATGCGCTATATTCAAATATATAATATCAGAAACTGTGATACGCAGGGGAGATAATTTGGTTATGCACTTACTTACAAAACTAATTTGGAAAGAAACGTTAGTCCAGCTTTGATGTATCGATATCATTATATTCCCACAAACACAGTTTAAGAGACAGAGTATATAGTAGGAGTCAGAGTACCCTGGAGTCAGGGGGCCCTTTCACTAAACTTCGTACGACAAAAATGTTCATAAGTGCAAATTACGGATCGTCTGTAAATTTCACTTGATGTATTTAAACTTATTGAACATATGCTGTCTGTCTGTCTGTCTGTCTGTCTGGCTGGCTGTCTGGCTGTTGGAAATTTTATCCTATTAATGGATTTTCAAATAATTTGCCGCAAATGTTTGCCACGATATCGATGAGACGTTGCATCATTTTCAAATACCCACTTGTCTTTGTCTACGGTCAAGGTCACAGTTAGAGGTAAAAGGTCACATTCGTTAAATTTTGTTTCCGCTCTATATCTTCTAAACCGGTAAATGGATTTTCAAATAATTTGCCACAAATGTTTGCCATGATGAGACGATGTGTCGCGTTCAATACCCACGCGCCTACATTCAAGGTCAAAGTCACACTTAAGGGTCAAAGGAAAACAATGGCATGAAATCTGGATTCCGACCTATGAAACTCTTTCTGATATTAACCCTTACACCGCTGTATTAATTTTTTTGTCGTCTGCTGTTTATTTTCCATTTTTATCATCAAAAACATGCTTTGACAGCACTTTAGAATCATTTACATTGGAAATGATTCTGAAGTACTGTCAAACAATGTTTTATTGAGAAATAAGGCAAGATATAAAAGCAACAGCAGACAACAATTGTTGTGTGTAGCGGTCTAAGGGTTAAATCTGTTCATGTGTCAAAGTGATCTACATTGGTTGCAAATGCATTATCCACATTTCTCAAGTCACAGCCCCATTTTCACTAGCAAATACATGTAGCAGTGTGTACATTTTCCCTTTGTCAGAACATGTGACCCGGCCTATGTGTATCTTAGCAATGTATATAGCAAGGTATCTATAGCTTAGCCCTTCTCATGTTGAGGATATGTTGTTTTGTTTGTGAAATATTCTAAATATTTTCTTCATATTTGCTTAGAAGTATATATTGTGACCACCATTTGAACCGTCTCGTCGAGACGGTTCAAATGAGTGGTCACAACATATACTTTCATTGAGGAATAAGAAAAAAAAATGAAATATTTAAAATACCCGTAAAGGTGTATTCCGAATGTAATGGGCTAATGGTGAATCTCACTGAGATTGCCACTTTGAACATATGTATCAAGTATAGTAAGGGTGCCTGGCACCAGCTCATAACACTGTCTTTCAATGGTGGATGTTTTATGGTAATTTCATTGCTAGATCTGGATCTGCACTAGTCGAAAAAAAACATAATTTATTCCAGTCACAGCCACAAATAACAAATTCTGCTGAATGGATGTAAAACCTCAATCAATAAATCAATCAATCAATCAATTTATTTAAAAAAGGTTTATTTCACGTTACATATTTTTTTCAGATTTCGTTTGTTTAATTAGCCATAGTAAACACATCGGTGAAATTTAGGTGGAACAGACAGTGGGTTTAGGTGCGTTTCCTTTTCGCCTGGAAAATGTATTCCTGTCTCGTTTCTATGTGTCTGATCATGATAACGCTAGAACGTTCAATAGCACTTGAACTTTTATATTGCAGTTCAAGTGCTATTGAACGTTCTATTGAATAATTCAGTTTTACTTTATCACATTATTTTAAATGCAAAATCTTTCACGACAATTAGCATTAGCATAATTAGGTAGCTTTATCATGCCAATAAGGAAGTCGAGAGTGCACAATTCTACGGAGCCCCGCAGGGGACGTATAATTATTGTTTTTATTAATTTGTTCCCACGAAATAACAATTTGTTCCCTCAATTTAACAATTCGTTCCCACGAAATAACTATTCGTTCCCACGTGAACGAATTGTTAATTAGTGGGAACGAATTGTTATACCGTGGGAACGAATTATTAATTCGAGGAAACGAATTGTTAAATTGAGGGAACGAATTGTTATTTCGTGGGAACGAATTGTTAAATTGAGGGAACGAATTGTTTTTCTTGTGAACGAATTGTTAAATTGAGAGAACGAATTGTTATTTTGTGGGAACGAATTCATAAAAATAAATCCATATCACCTGCGGGGCTCCGTACATTTCAGCTTACGGTATGATTGTGTGTTTTATCCGAGCAACGCTGCATTCAATTTGTTGTCTGCTGTTAGGGATGGGTTTTATAGTAAATTGTTCGTGGGAACAATCTCACCTAGGCCATTTATGAAAATGGGGTGTTTTTTATTTTATAAAAACAATATTAAAAGTACTTGAAAAAATCATCATCTGGATATACATATAAACTATTTGCAAACACTGTTTATAGAGGTCTGTCGTGTTGTAAGTGTTAATGAGCTGAAATATGTAGAGACTCCAATGACATTGTATTGGAAACTGCATATTTATTTATATACTGTGTATATATATTTCTATAGTTCGCCCTACTTTCTAAGCCAATCATTTGCAGCATTGTGCCTCACTTATTTCACATATTGCAAGGTTTAATCCCAATAAGTTACATAGTACCATATTTAATGATTAACTGTTGGACATGACATGGAAAATCAATACTCGGATGGGACATTGCATTGTACACTTGGCTGAGCTATAAGTATGTTATTGTTCACATATTGAACTTTTTAGGAACTAACACAACATTCCACAACATTCAATACATTGCATTTATGAATTACAATAATATATAATTTACAAAATAATTGTATAGACACAATATACATGTACTTTTCAAACTCCCATACATTAAAAACAATATAGCTACAGTAAACTCCCTTATAACATAACAATGTAGCTACAGTAAACTCCTATACTTAAACAATGAGCTACAGTACTCCCGTTATAACATTAACAATGTAGCTACAAAGTTATACTCCCAATATACATAAACAATGTAGCTACAGTACAGTATACATTAACAAGTACTACAGTAACTCCCGTTATACATAACAATGTAGCTACAGTATACTCCCGTTCACATTACAACAATGTAGCTACAGTACTCCCGTTATAACATTAACAATGTAGCTACAGTAAACTCCCGTTATACATTAACAATATAGCTACAGTAAACTCCCGTTATACATTAACAATGTAGCTACAGTATACTCCCGTTATACATTAACAATATAGCTACAGTATACTCCCGTTATACATTAACAATGTAGCTACAGTATACTCCCGTTATACATTAACAATGTAGCTACAGTATACTCCCGTTATACATTAACAATGTAGCTACAGTATACTCCCGTTATACATTAACAATGTAGCTACAGTATACTCCCGTTATACATTAACAATGTAGCTACAGTATACTCCCGTTATACATTAACAATGTAGCTACAGTATACTCCCGTTATACATTAACAATGTAGCTACAGTAAACTCCCGTTATACATTAACAATGTAGCTACAGTATACTCCCGTTATACATTAACAATGTAGCTACAGTAAACTCCCGTTATACATTAACAATGTAGCTACCGTAAACTCCCGTTATACATTAACAATGTAGCTACGTTTTACTTCGTAGCATATCTGTAGCTACAGTTATACGCGTAGTAACAAGTAAAACAAAATAGCAACAAGTATACTCGTATACTCTATACATACATTGAGTATACTCCCGTTACAGTATACTTTAAACAATATAGCTACATGTATACTATTCATTGTAGCTACGTACTCCCGTATACTTATAACAATGTAGCTACGTACTCCCGTATACATAACAATGTAGCTACATTACAATGTACTACAGTAAACTCCCGTTATACATTAACAATGTAGCTACAGTATACTCCCGTATACATAACATAACATTAAGTAGCACATACTCCCGTTATACTTTAACAATTAGCTACGTACTCCCGTTATACATTAACAATGATAGCTACAGTAACGTAAACTCCCGTTATACATTAACAATGTAGCTACGTTAGTAATACATTACAATGTAGCTACAGTAAACTCCCGTTACATTAACAATAAAGCTTCTATACTCCTTATACATTAACAATGTAGCTACAAAGTAGTACTCGTAAAACATACATAACAAGTAGCTACAGTACTCCCTTATACATTAACAATGTAGCTACAGTAAACTCCCTTACATAACAATGTACTACAGTAAACTCCCTTTATACTTAACAAGTACTACGTAATACATTAACATGTAGCTACAGAACTCCCGTTATACTTAACAATATAGCTACAGTACGTTATACATTAACAAGTACTACAGTAAGCTCCCGTTATACATTAACAATGAGCTACATAAACTCCCGTTATACATTAACAATGTAGCTACAGTAAACAAAGTGGTCTAATTATATATTTACAGGTATATTTATTCACGAACAAAGCCCAACTGTAGATAAAACACATTCTGTAAAGATATACATTATGCACAACAAATATTAACAAACGTTGTATTCATTCTTCATTGAATGTTCAAGGTGTGTTGTATAGCATATTAGTTGCTTCAAGTTAATACAATGCTGTTTTTCTTCATACATGACACATCAACTATTGTTTATCAGAGGTTGGTAAACAACACCTGTGTAAAATAGAAACACTTGTATATACAAACCTGAGCATGATAGCGTGTTTCATGGCAAACCACACATGCTCTATGGCTATGGTCAGTGTGTGAAGTGGTAGCTTTATACATGGAACACCAGCTTAGAAAAGGCACTTTACTGCGGCTAACATAGCCCAGATCAGTCTGCTCATCCGTGCAAGTTGATCAGGGGCTACGTTGGTTGCCATTTAACTCTTTGCGTGCTAGCGGCGAATATATCCGCCAAACGAATTAGGAGTTTTGTTGTATTTATCTATGTAAATATTTCTTGAAATTTCATTAGAATTGAGTCCTCATGACTCAATTCTAATTAAATTCCAAGACATATTCATGATATTTACGGGGAGAAATACAAGAAAATATGATGAATTTTTGTCCGCTAGTTTTGAACTATTTATAGTCCACAAGTTTCCCAGCATGCAAAGAGTTAAGAAATACATGAAACAAGCCATGTGATTGTTTACCGAAGAAGATGTACGATATCGGTGGTTAGTCGGCGAACGCACGGCGTAAATTAACGGTAGGGGTTCCTCCTGATAGGAATCACGATTTGCCTGGTTTGGCCCTCAGGTATGTTTTTTTTATCTTTAGCCCTTTTGTTCCTGGGAGTTGAAATGGGTTATCGCCCATTATAAAAGTAGTAAGATTATTACTGATCCTACTGCTTTTGAGAGGAGGCCAAGTGATTCTGGTATGGCGAGGACCTGTCATCAGATCAGGATTATTCTGATTTCAGGGCTGAATAAACAGATGTTTTATTGTAAATAGTCAGTTCTGATTTTGGGATCCCCACCCCCCATTTGTACAGGTAATGTATGGGATTTATTACTAAACTCATTGACCCGACCTTAACTGACCTTACCTGTTGGTGGGCCGTTAAACTCCAACAAACAAACAAAAACTCAAGAAAAATATTTACAAAATATATACGATATTTTCTGTAAATGATGTCAAAAGTTGACAAAATGTTCAGATCATATGCCAACATTTTGTCAACTTTCGACATCATATGTGTTATGAAGATTTTTTCACTTCAGACGGGATCTGAAACTTTTGTCAACATTTGATGTAAATGATGTCAAAGGTTGACAAAATGTGCAGAGCAAATGTGGAATAGAATTCAACATTTGCTATGAACATTTTGTCAACTTTCGACATCATTTATCGAAATTATTTTTCATGAACATCTTCCTCATCATGCTCATAGGCGAAGAGTATTCAGGTCATCAAAGCTGAATTTTTCAGAAAATGACCAAAATATCATTAGTAATAACATATCAGAACTCCCCAGGAATCCCACAGGAGCTTAATCCAGGAATCAAGATGGCGTCCAAAATGGCCGCCAAAATGACAAAAATCATAACTAGTGCAAAATATACTAAATCAATCGTGGAGAAATTGTGCCGAAACATACTGAATATAGCTAACGAAGCATAATAATCCAAATTGTGAAATGTAATACAATCAAAATGGCGTCCAAGATGAACCGCAGCATCTCTTAGCGCTCTAAGCTGAGCAAACATGTGGAACATTTGGATTGACTATATTCGAATGTAATATTGGAAATATTAGGAGACATTCCAACTATACAATATATTTAATGCATAATTTATATAGTATGTTATGTGAAATGATATTCAAGTTGCCTCCAACTTGTGAGAAATGTCGCAAAATGACGTAAATTTGTATATAAGATACTTAACATTTGCTATAATTAGAATTTGTTATATGGGTAGGTTCAAGACATTTGAACTACGAAGTACATTTAATTCATACTTCATGTATTATAATATGCAAAATGATATTCAAGATGGCCACCAAATTTGGAAATATATCTCAAAATAACTTATATCTATATACGGCAAATCAGCACAGGGAAATGAAAAAATAACACGTTATTGTTATTTATGCTTGAAACATGTCTCAATTTAGCAGACTTAATTCATTGCAGAAATTATGTTTGTGACTGCATAACTAATTGGAATAACCTGCTAAATAACAAATTTATCAGTAACTTTTAAACAAATCACCAGTTGCATTATCGTCACGAAGCACCACATTGAAAGTTTAAGTACCTTGTATAGCGGTAGTCTAACTAGTATGTAACATTAAACTCCTGCTTTTGGACCACTACAATGCTAGATAGATATATTGATTAATTGTGTTTAACGGGCTGTGAACATCTATGGTCATTTTCAATTGGGGTAAATCCCGTATTTCATCTCTATAGAGGAATCACAAAATTAGAACTGAATATTTGCAGCAAGAAATTTATATTCAGCCCACAATTTAGAATATCCGGACGTGTGCCAGATCTTCAAAGCACACGAGTCACTTAGTGCTAGCTCCTAAACGTAGTCGGAGTACACTAATCTTACTACACATACACTTGAGATAACCGGCTTCAACACTTACGTACAAGAAAGCCAAATTGTAACTGAGGGCCAAACCAGGGATATCACGATTCGGGTAAGTATGATCAACACCGCTAACACGTCTCATGCTCCCAGCCAAACGCCCACATATTGTGAATTAGTTATATGTTCTCAAGGACAGGAGACTGTTTAAACGTCGGTTGTCAACATCAACATTCAAGGGAATGTGACTTGCACAGTGTGTCACATTCTTCCACATAAATGAAAGTTCAGTCTTGTATGATTCTACACAGTGTGTACTTACAGAATGTATGCATTGCCCTGTAATCCATATGCATTACACATACTATATAACTTGCACCATTGTCAACAATATATATATCCCTGGTAACCACCTGAGTAGGTCACGCAATCTAATATTTGATTAGTAACATATTTCATGTATTATAATTTATCAAATATATATATATCTTAACATATAAGATCTAACAATATCATAATATAACCTGATGCACTATAGTTAGGCATACATGCATACACATATAGGCTCGCAGGCACACCGACACATTTTGCCTCACAAATAATTATTTATTTCACGTGAAATGTATACGTTTTGTCTACAATGTACTGGTAAATAAATACATACTGTATTGTAATATGCTTTATTTGATAAATTGTATAGGTAATGTGAATTAATTCCAGAAGAAAAACAGATGCTAAAGTAATTGCTTGTCAGCCCCTCGTGGAAAGCGAGACATAGTAATCATAATGACATATATACGCCCGCCCGTGGGAGAGTCCGTCCGAAATATACATAATTTATATCTCTCTAATCATAATCAGATTGCGTTATAACGATTTTTTTCACAAAATTTCCGGGTTTTTTGTCATACCTTATACGTAGATCTGCAACGCGAGATCGCGTAAACTTGAAACGTCAAACGTTGTGTTTGTTACCATTCATACCTTCCTTCCGTAGGCCATCCATTTGGCCGCCATATACAAGGTCAGTGTCAAATTACATTGCGTTTACGGTTTTACGAATTATGAATTAAACGTTTTAAGTACCATACACATGTATATGTAACCACATATATACACTCTGATACTATCACTTAACATTGCGACTATCAATACACCCTCGGACTAACAACAGCTAGGCGGGCTCAATATGTGGACTGCGGCCTTCTGTTATGCATATTGGAGTATTTCAAGTGTTGGCGGTCATCTTGGACGGCATATTCAAATATACACTTATGCACTTATTTAATATTTTAAAGTATTACTATTAATAATAGTAAACGTAACTCCAAGACAATTAAAAATCAAGTCATACATTCTGTGAAGAAAATGTGACTTTTACATCTTTTGTTGACAATCTTGGCAGACATCTTGGATATTTGAAAGATTAAACGACTCGTCCTTAGTGGAAAGGTTAATATATGCATTGTTCAGTGATATGCTGCCACCATATGTGTGAATAGGTTCATTATAGTCACCTTAATTTGTTTAATAAATGTATGGCAGCCATCTTGGACGCCATCTTGAATTCTGGATTAAGCTCCAGTGGGATTGATGGGGAGTTTTGATATGTTTCTGCAAATGCTATTCCGGACCTATGCTGAAACATTCAGCTTTGTATTATTTCTTTCCGATCTTTGGCGATTTTATGTCTAATACTATTCGCCTATCAGCATGATCAGGTAAAATGTCTCACATGTCTCATATCATTATTATTGCCATCGAATATGTTATGTGCACCTTCTATTTAGGTTCACATAGATATTTTGTAAATAACTATTTCGCTCCTAAATAACTGGAATGGATTTATATATGTTAATTTAAAAATTGCTACAAAATGATTTTCAGATTAGTCCATTTATGAAAAGGATGTTGATTTGTTTCGAACAAATATGAAACTGCTGAAAAACAGAGCGTAAACTGATGTTTCATCGGTCGAACGGCGTCAAATGACGTTACAGAATTACGTCAGTAGAATGACATCACGCACACAAGTTTGCGATCTTGTTAACGAAGACAACGTCTCATTGCTCATTATGTGACGAAAGTTACCTGATAAATATAATACTATGCTAGTGTCTTTTGATATCAAGTGAAATTGATCAGTCTCGGTACGGACACGATAGGAATTTCTTGGTAAGTCTGGGAATTCCTACGCATTTCCTAGCCTTGCCTAATAAACTCGATATGGTATTCTCTATGTGTAACCTCTCCCCTACAATATTGGGATGTGTAATACATATAGTCGCTGTTATAGGGAGGGTGTTGTTGTAGAGAGGTAATCGTTCAGTGATGTTCCACTGTTTTATTGTACCATTTTATATGTTATCTCAAATGGAGATAGCAAATTATGTCTCGCAAATTTCTATGGGGGCAGCCATTGTCGTGCTGCGCCTAAACGGCGAGTACGACCAAGAAAATAGCGCCCTGTGCCAACTTATACATGGCGTTTTGGTCTGTCTTGCTTTGTACCAAAAACTCTAAATATACTATTCTCTATATTTTTCACTGTTTTGGGCTCAGTTTATCGGTTAAATTTTGGAAAATATGAATCAAGACATTTCGTGCGTACGAGTACAGCAGCTATTATCTTTAAGTCTCACGGAACATACACAAATTAGCCTCCGATATGTTAATGTACATTATCTACGGCTACAACTTTACCCATTCAAAAATGTCATAATTGAGTTAACTGTATATTTCATAACTTTAAACAAATAATATTTGATGTATAACTAGTAAATTGCCAAAAATAATAGAACTTGGAAATCATTTTCCCATGGAATCCATCTTTTCTCTAGTTGTTGTACAGCTTTGACAGTTTTATATCGCTAACATATCAAACACGCCAGATAACAGATTTGAAAAATCAGTCTTTCATGCGTTACAGAGATGGTGTTAAATTGCTGCGCTCGCGAGAGGTATGGAGCGGGGTAGCAATTTTGTTTCTAGTACGGAGCTAGCAGTAATGGGGGAGGGGTGATCGATTTTTTATATATAGCAGTACTGACCCTACAAGTTACACCAGCGTGATTTACAAAGTTAACTTACCCAACACACCGATCAGTGTTTGTGGAGATATTTCAGTACGTTCCGTACTTTGATTCTCATATACAGTCTGATTTCTTGTTTTACAGATGGCTCAGTGAACGTGTGCTGCCATGGCAACTGGAGTAGAATTTGGTGTGCTCCTATTGGCTATTTTCCTGTCACCGACAGAGGGTTTTCTGGGACACACCTACTACAATGATCGATATGGCGACCAGGACATTGCTTACACAGACAGTGAGTTTCTTCTCTTCTCCTTTAATCCTTACCATGCTGAATTATTTTTTTGTCGTCTGCGGTTTATTTTTCAAATTTAATTTTTCTCATCATTGGAAATGATACTAATGTGCTGTCAAACCATATTTTTTTAATAGAAAGAAGACACAATATAAAACAACTGCAGACGATAATTATTTGTCCACGCAGTGTAAGCGTTTACATTAACCCTGACATTGCTGAATTAATTTTTTGTTGTCTGCTGTTTATGTTTTATATTTCATATATCCCATCCAAAGCTTAATTTCTTTGACAACACTTTAGAATCATTTCCATTGGAAATGATTCTAAAGTTCTGTCAACCATGTTTTTATTGAGAAAGAAGACAACATATAAAACAACAACAGACAATAATATTTGTTTGCCGCATTGTAAGGATTTACCTTAAATCAAATAAAGACATTAACCCCGACGCTGCTGAACTTATTTTTGTCGTGGGCTGTTTATTTTCCATTGTTACTGCATATAATGAGCCTTAACACAATGTGTTAATGATCATAATTACACCTGTTTATTAAATATGCAACTGAGGCCGCTACATAAAACATGTTGCTTTATAAATACAGCATCAATGTACATGATGTATAAGGATTTTCTTCTTCAATAAATATATATACGTTTGATTGAATTTATATTACGTGTTGACTGGTTTCATAAGAAACTCGGTATAGCCTCGCTTCTTATGAAATCAGTAAGCTGGTTAAATAAATATCATATTACATCATCAGTCATGTAACATCTTCTAGTTAAACCCTTCAACAGTACAGCCCTCTTTCGCCGTGTTTGCAAACAGTGTATATCCTAGAAACAATATTGCTACCCCGCTCCATACCTCTCGCGAGGGTAGCAATTTAACCCCATCTCTTCAATCATGTTAATCCAATCGGTTATCCGGCGTGTTAAAAGCTATATCAATAAATTATTAATAAAGAACGTACACATGCAGAAATTGGTTATTCACAGTGTCAAGGTGTTTATCTTATACTTACATGTATATCTTGTAAATTTGAACGCTTCATTTCGTTATGTTGAATGTTGAACAACAACTAGAGAAAATATGGCTTCCATGGGGAAATGAATTCCCTGTTCTATTATGTTTGGCCATTCTTTAGTTCTACATCAAAGATTATTTGTTTAAAGGTATAAAATATACAGCTTATTAAATTTTGACATAGCAAAAACAGGTTTGGGTATGCACTTCGGTTGTAGCCGTAGATAACATATCGGAGGCGAATCATTGTAGCTATGTAGATCCAGATGAGCCGGCTCGTAACGTAACGAGTCGGCTCATCACGATCTGCACTAAAATGGACTAGTCTGAAAATTGTTTCATGACGATTGGATTGATCGGAAAATAAGCTTATCAAAATCCATTCCAGTTACTTAGGGTGAAAGGTTTAGAATAGGAAGAGCTTATGTTGACACCCCAGCATCAGTATCGGCATCGGTGTCATGTTGAAAGTTTTTGGTAAAGCTTCGATCGATCTACGATATTACCAGGCCTGTACTGCCACCATAATGACACATCCCATAGATATGTATATACCCTTACTGTTGAATGGATGTTACATCCCCATCAATCAATCAACCAACTAAGCAACCAAACCGTCAACCAACCAACCAACGAATTAATATATCAATGAATCAATCAACCAACCAACAAAACCAATCAACCAACCAACCAACCAACCAACCAACCAACCAACCCCAACCAACCAACCAACCAACCAACCTACCAACCAACCAACCAACCAACCAACCAACCAACCAACCAACCAACCAACCAACCAACCAACCAACCAACCAACCAACCAACCAACCAACCAACCAACCAACCGCCACCAACCAACCAACGAATTAAATATCATGATCAACCAACCGAACACCGACCGAACCAGACCGACCAGACCGACCGACCACCGACCGACCACCGACCACCGACCAACCGACCAACCGACCGACCAACCGACCAACCGACCAAACCGACAACCGACCAACCGACAACCGACAAACCGACAAACCGACAAACCGACCGACCAACCAACGACTAACCAACGACTAACCAACCACCAAACCAGCCAGCCAGCCAGCCAGCCAGCCAGCCAGCCAGCCAGCCAGCCAGCCAGCCAGCCAGCCAGCCAGCCAGCCAGCCAGCCAGCCAGCCAGCCAGCCAGCCAGCCACCAGCCAGCCAGCCAGCCACCAGCCAGCCAGCCAGCCAGCCAGCCAGCCAGCCAGCCAGCCAGCCAGCCAGCCAGCCAGCCAGCCAGCCGCCAGCCAGCCAGCCAGCCAGCCAGCCGCCAGCCACCAGCCAGCCAGCCAGCCAGCCAGCCAGCCAGCCAGCCAGCCAGCCAGCCAGCCAGCCAGCCAGCCAGCCAGCCAGCCAGCCAGCCAGCCGCCAGCCAGCCAGCCAGCCAGCCAGCCAGCCAGCCAGCCAGCCAGCCAGCCAGCCAGCCAGCCAGCCAGCCAGCCAGCCAGCCAGCCAGCCAGCCAGCCAGCCAACCCAACCAATCAACCAAACAACCAAACAACCAAACAACCAAACAACCAAGCAACCAAACAACCAAACAACCAAGCAACCAATCAACCAAACAACCAATCAACCAACCAAGTTCATCCATTACAGATGACCGCCTGAATGGTTTATGGTCGTATCATACACCTTTAATTGGATACCTATATCCACCATCGGAGTTTTTGGGCAAGCAATGTTCCGGTTGTACCTGCGCAGACGGCATTATCACCAGCTGTTCCGGAACATATGTGTATGTCTAATACATGGCTACCGTAACCCTTTCAACACAGCAGACCTGTTTAGCAGTGTTTGCAAACAGTGTATATCCAGATAAGCCGGCTCGTAACGAGCCGTCTCATCGGAATTTACACTTTTTGCGAGCACTTTTCATATTCCTTATTTAAAAAGAACACTCCTTCTTATAAGTGGACTGGTCTGAAAATCTTTTTATGATGATTGGATTGGTCCTTAAATTAACATATCACAGTCAATTCCAGTTACTTGGCTGAAAAGGTTACAGTGGAACATCTCCAAACCGGACACCCTGGGGACCTCACATGGTGTCCGGTTTGGAGAGGTTCCACTGTATTACCACAATAGCCCTACATATTTGGACACATTTTATTGGGAAAAATCTGTATAAATATATTGTTTCTCAAAACAAACATGAGATTTAACTTAGCGAAAGAATTTCAATGCAGAATTAATTTTGTAAGACGAGTATTGCCCATGCACGTGTTTGACAACACCTATATATACAAAGGTGTCGGCTAATTCTGTGCACCTCAGGCTTTCCATACAAACTTAATTTAGCATGCCCATATTCAGTTCTAAATATTCAAGGTAGTTCAAGGTAGTTCTGAACATTCAAGGTAGTCGGTGCATGTATATGGCATAGCATTCTGACATCAGTAAATTACTTAAATTGTGTGATCACATCGGTGTGTTTGCAACGTCACATTATGCTGAACATCTGGTAGTGCAAACAAAAATTACGAACAGCATACTGGATCAGCATATCATATTTGGTGTGTGGTTTTCTTATAGTGTGCAGATGCGCAAAGTGAATTTCGAGTTTTGATTTCACACCTGGATCATGGATTTTCTCCCCCTTTTGGACTTAGAATTCCGCAAGTTTGCCTTGTAAGAAATACAACTTTTAAACCATAATAGCTGAAAATATTTAGCTTCCTTATGGTGTGTAGATGTGCAAATTTAATTACATTTTTAATTTGATTCCCGGTTCATTAATTATCTACCCATTTCCGACATTTAAATCTGGATGGGTATATTGCGGTGTGTATATTGCGATGTCGTGCCATCAACTTTTCACTAATTATAGTTATTTCGATAGCTTACAGATATTTTGACTTTATTTCAGTGTTTTGAAAAATCAGGTTTTCCCGAACATCACAGCTGGGGTGTTCTCTGAGGCTACAACTAGTATGTAAGTATAATTATGTGGCTACAACTAGTATGTAAGTATAATGATGTGGCTGCGACTGCACAAATGGGGCTTATGGGTATTGTGACCAGTGTCGATCTTGATTAACCCTTTCAACATCACAGTGAAAAGTGCTATCAAACCATGTTTCATAGAGAAAGAAAGCCAAATATAAAACAACAGCAGACAACAATGTTCGTTCCAAGGGTTAACCCTTTCAACACCACATGCCTGTATAGTGGTATTGGCAAAAAGTGTAGATCCAGATGAGTCGGCTCGTGAAGAGCCGTCTTATCAGGATCTGCACTTTTTGCAAATATTTTTTTTATTTTTGAGAACTAAAACACCCTCTTGTTATAAATTGACTAGTCTGGACAATCAGTTTGTGACCATTGGATATGTTGCAAAATTAACATATCAAATTGCATTCCAGTTACTTAGGGGTGAGCGTGTTAAATAGCACACTCGAGTAGTCTGATAACAATTTATGTTAGAAGCATGACGGGTGTTTTATTGATGAAATGGTGAACAGTGAAGATCCTGATCACACTGTGCGGATCGGATACATAGGCTTATCTGGATATACACTGGTCGCAAAACCCATAAACACCAAATGTGCAATAAAATATATTGTAATCAAGATAATAGCTTTCGTAATGTAATAAATAGACGACATGAATAATAAATAACTTTAATCATTAAATATACATTTTTTTGTAAATAGGTGTTTGTTTCAATCTTGAAATTTCGGTACTAATAAATAATTACTTTCTCAAAGGGTACTAAAAGACATTAGTGCACTTAGCAATTTAAAGGTACATTCCCACTCAGTAGATACAAAATGTTCTTTATAGGAATTAAAAAAGTGTATAATTGTGTCAATGTTCCACCAGTTATGAGTGCCCGCTGTTTAATGAAATCAATGTGAATTCAAAAACTATTTGCGCCGACGTTTCAATGGCTTATGTGGAGAGGACGTGGCTTAGGGGATATGGCAATGGACTTCAATACAGGAGGTTGTGAGTTCATCAATCTTTACCCTGGGCGTGAAAAATACTTGCTTTGTATTCCCATCCCAATGGTCTGTCCGATGAGACTTTAAACTGAGGTCCCGTCTCTTTATGACCTTAGCTGTTGCTGCCCATTCACTTTCACTTTCAAAACGTTTTTGCACTTATAATGCCACATGATGTTGGTGAATGAAGTCAGCTTAGTGATGAAAAACTATGCAAAACTAAATGACTACATCTATTATAAACTCCCAGATGCTCTGGCTGTTTTTCTGTGCAGCTGCAGTTTGATCAGGACCTACACTGTTTGCCAATCAGGCAGTGAACATAAAACACGTTTTGATGCTGTCAGTTAACACTTTCAACGCTACAGCGCCCTCTATAGCGGGTTTTGCAAACAGTGAAGATCCAGATAAGCCTTCTGGTCAGGATCAGGATTTTGTGACAATTGCATTTGTCGGGCAATTAACATATACAAATCCATTCCAGTTACTCAGGGGTGAAAAAGTTAAATGATTTATTTTGACTCGTGATATCATATAGACTACCAATATGAGCTAATGTTGCAACTGTCGTAATTCCCCTTTTCTCGGCTATCAACCCATCTGTGGATTTGACTAGATAAATGGGGCTTATGGGTTTTGCGACCAGTGTAAGTCTAGATCAGCCCTGTGCGGATGCACAGTCTGAACATGATCTGCACTGTTCGCCATACCACAAATGAAACACCTGCTAAACTTGCAACAGGCAATATAGATTGTTATAAGGCTACATGTGTGTGCTATTCGATCAGGAGCTACACTAGTCACACATCCCATAAGCCCATTTCTCCAGTCATGGCCACAAATGACGTAAGGCACATTTTTTACCAGTGGCCCAAATGCAATAAGCCTCATTGTGTCTTCTTATACATTGTCATGTACTTTTTAATTCTTCCCAGAAAAATCATGAGTTGCTCAAGTTTCGAGTTTTTCGAAGATAGGACTTTCGAGAACCTCACCAGCCTTACTGAAATGTGAGTATGTCATTCGGTGTATGAGACACGCCATGTGATTTTGTACACAAGATTGTTGATGAGTTTCTTGGCCCTAGGGATGGGCCCTGACCTAGGGGATATGGCATTGGACTTCAATACCGGATGTTGTGAGTTCAATCCTCACCCTGAGGATTAGCTGTGGCCTAGGGGACATGGCATTGGACTTCAATACCGGATGTTGTGAGTTCAATCCTCACCCTAGGGATGGGCCGTGGCCTTGGGGATATGTAATTGGACTTCAATACCGGAGGCTCACCCTAGGGATGGGCCATTGTCTAGGGGATATGGCAATGGACTTCAATACAGGAGGATGCGAGTTCAATCCTCAAAATAGGCGTGAAAAATGCTTATATAGTATTTCCATCCCACTGGTCCTTTGGATGTGACTTTAAACTGTGGCCTCGTCTCTATTTCACCTTAGCTATTGCTGGGACTTTCACTTGCATCTTCGCCAAGTCGTTATGTTCATACCCATAAAGGTATATTCCGAATGTAATATCTTATCAAACATACAGACACATTTTCCGCAGTGTCCGGTATTCCACGGTATTTCCATTGATTCCATAATACAGAGGGATGGATTGTGGCCTAGAGGTTGGGACACTGGACGTCAACACAAGAGATTGCGAGTTCAATCTCTGCCCTAGGCATGACAAATACTTTCATAGTATTTCTACCTCACTGGTCATTCGACTTGAAACCGAGGTTCCATCACTATGTGACCTTAGCCGTTGCTGGGATGTTAACCGCATTCACTTTCACTTGTTTCAAAGTACATTTGAATGGCCACCTCTCTACAACAACCATCTCTCTGTAATAGCCGATATGTTATATCCCAAGTGGACAATTACCTCTATATTTAACCTCCCTTCAATAGCCACCACCCTACAACAGCCAGCTTGTGTCGCGCCTGCTTTAGCCGCTTTTTCCGGCGTCGTCGTCCGAAATGTCAAAATGTTTGCACCAGCTTCGTCATCAGGGCATAACTTTAATATTACTTTACGGATTGTTTCAATATTTGGACACTTGATACATGTGATGATTTGGAACACACTCATGCCGCCATTAACATTACCTTTTTTACTTTCATATATTTGCGGAAACACTAAGCCATTTGTTTTTGCATCAACAAGTTTGAACACGTTTCGTCATCATGATATAACTTTTATATAACCTGACATATTGCTTTAATAGTTCACACTTGATACATGTGAGCATTTGGAACACCCTCATGCCACCATTATCATGACCTTGACCAGTTTTACCTTCACATGTTGGCGAAAACACATTATTTTGCATCAAATGTTTTTACAAGTTTCTTCATCATTGTATAACATTACTATTACTTGACGGACTGCTTCAATATTTGGACAATTGGTACATGTAAGCATTTGGAACACACGCATGCCGTCATTAACATGACATTGCCCTTTTTGACCTTCACATGTCTGTTGAAACACCATTTGTTTATGTCAAAAGTTTCTTCAACCTTGACCTTTTTCGTGGTTTAAGCATGTACTTACCTGACGGTTTTTGTGATGCTTACTTTAGCACATGCCCATAATCATTTTACGGTCATATGCCTCGACAGGCGCGACACCGCTTCCATGATGGAAGTCGTGTGTGTCTTCCCATGGGTGGCTGTTGTAGAGAGGTTGCACTGTATTTCCATTGCAGGTTGGTACAAGGGACATCACTAAACCACGTACCTGATCTATCCAACACCATTATCACTAGGCTGTATGTATTAATTATTGAAACATGGGCCAGTGGATGAGAAAAATTACCTTACGACATTCGCAATAATTGGAGATAATGGTCCTCTAGCAGTTTTTGCTCAGTAGGCTAGAATTTAATCGTGCTGATGGTGGTTAATCTACTTGAGTGACTGGATGTTGAACAGTGTAGGCCCTGACGAGACTCATCTGGGGCTACGCTGTTCACAAACATTATTAAGGTACCTTTTCCCACGACACGGCTGTTTGGGATGGCTAGCAGTGTACCTATTGTTAGCTTAAACGCTATGCACTTAATTTGGCTGGTTTGGAATGCTGCACATACACTGCATCGCCTTGGGGGTGCATTCTGACAGTCTATGCATTGTATTGGTGGCGATCTGGGACTCTGATATTGAGGCTAATTTCCAACAAATCCGCTATGCGATCAATTGCATGCCAATAAAGTATTATTAAAAAACTACGTTGTTCGTCTTTGAGAGATTTCCGAACTGGGGGCCGTTTCATTAAACTTCATACGACTAAAATGTTCGTAATTGTAAATTTATGATAGTCTGTAAATTTCACATTAATCATTTATTCTTGTAAATAATTATTGGATTTACATTTATTGAGCATAGGCTGCATATGCAGCATATGCTCAATAAATCTAAATCCATTAATCAAAATTTACAGACGATCTTAAATTTGCACTTACGAATATTTTAGTCGTACGAAATTTAGTGAAACGGGCCCCTGGTGCACCATTTCCTACAGGACATATGGACTTAAATTACTCCCTGAAAATGACTAAAAAATCCTGGAATTTGTAAATTTCTTTTTTCTATCTATATAGGGATGGTTCACGGCCTAGGTGATATGGCGTTGGACTTCAATAATGGAGGTTGTGAGCTCAGTCCTCACTCTAGGCGTGAACAATACTAACATAGTATTTCCGCCCTACTTCTCTCTCGGATGAGACTTTAAACGGTGGTCCCATATCTATACGACCTTATATATTGCTGGGACGTTAACCTAATTCACTCACACGTTTCTTTGCCTATATAAAACAGTGCCTGCAATTTTCACGAAGTTCAAAATCAATTCCTGAAAATCAGAATGAATGAAAGAACTGGTATAATTAATGATAGATTCCTTCAGTCCGAAATATACATTTTGTTCGATGAGCTAAATGTTGAAATATCGCAGAGTGAGATTGATAAGGGAATTTGCCAGCTCCAAAATAATAAAAGTGCAGGATCGGATTTAGTGTTAAATGAATTTTTTATTCATGGCAAAAATATAGTTCTGCCTTTATTTCAAAAGCTTTTTAACGTAGCATTTAATAACGGTTATTTCCCAGACACATGGTCAGATGGACATATAATTCCTCTCCATAAGAAAGGTAGTATAAACAATACAAATGATTACAGAGGAATAACATTATTAAGTACAGTAGGTAAGCTGTTTACACGAGCTTTAAATACTAGACTGATAGAATGGGCCTAACAATATTATGTATACGTCGAGGAACAGGCAGGTTTTCGAAAAAATATGAGCACAATAGACCATATTTTTGTATTACATAGTCTAATTACGAAGTATATTAATAATGGCTCAAAATAATTCTGTGCATTCGTAGATTTTACGAAGGCCTTTGATAATGTTGTTAGAGATAATTTGTGGTACAAATTTTACATTTAGGTATTAGAGACAAAATATTCAATGTTATTAAGTCAATATATAACAATGTTAAGACGAGAGTGAAATATAATAATATGTTAAGTGATGAATTTTCATGTTGTCTTGGGTACGTCAGGGTGAGTGTTTATCACCATTTTTATTTGCTATGTATATTAACGATCTTGAAGATGAATTGGGTCAAAAAGGTTTAGACGGTGTCGATATCGGAATGACAAAATTATTCCTATTGTTATATGCTGATGACATAATTATATTTTCTGAATCGTCGGAGGGTTTGCAAAATGGTCTAAATATTCGTTATGAGTATTGTCAAAAATGGGATTTAACTGTTAATACTGATAAAACCAAAATTATGATTTTCCGTAAGGGTGGTAGACTACCTTTAAATACACATTTTTATTACAATAACTCTGAAATAGAAATTGTATCCAAGTTTTCTTATCTTAGAATTGTATTTTCTACAGGCGGGTCTTTTGTGAACGCTCAAATTACATTAGCTGTGCAAGCGCGAAAGGCTATGTTCAAATTAAACAAGTATCTGTATGAGTTCACGGACCTCAAACCAAAGTATGTGTTAGATTTATTTGATAAGCTAGTGTTACCTATTCTAAATTATGGAGGGGAAATTTGGGAATTTAGCCAAGCAAACCAGATTGAACGAATACACTTACAGTTTTGTAAAAGGTTATTAAGTGTCAAACTATCAACCCAAAATGAGTTTATATATGGAGAGCTAGGACGGACATCTATACAGACAAACATATTATATAATAGTATTAAGTGTTGGTTTAAGGTAACTGGGGCGACAGATCGTAAATATATAAATGTTCAGTATAAAATGATGTTGAATGATATTACTGAAATACCAAATAAAACTAACTGGGTGTCCCTTGTTAAGGCACTGTTATCTAGTCTTGGCTTTCATCATGTATGGTAGGCACAATGCGTTGGCGATATCAAGTATTTTTTAAGCATATTAAAGCAGAGGTTAACTGATAGTTGTATCCAAAACTGGAATTCCAGACCAGTGGAATCTAGTAGAGCACTTTTTTACAGACAGTTTGCACAGTTTGAGTATCAGTCATATTTGCACATTTTCACAATTAGACAATTTCGGGTTTCTTTCACAAAACTTAGAGTATCCTCGTATAGATTAGCTATAGAAACAGGAAGATGGCACAAGCCAAATCAAATACCCATTGAAAACAGAAAATGCAATCTATGTAAAGTTTTAGAAGATGAATATCATTTTCTATTTGAATGCGCTATGTACACTGATTTACGCTTGCAGTATGTATATACATTTTACCGACAGCGCCCAAGTATGTTTAAAGGACTTAGTTTGATCAAGTCAAATAATCAAAGGAAAGTAAGAAACCTAGGAACGTTCATTGTTAAATCATTTAAAAGGAGATATGAAATATTGTCACATCTATAATGTATGTCAACTTGACTGTTTATATACATTGATAGATATACGCAGGCCTCTCTCTCTCTTTCTCTCTCTCTCTGTCTCTCTGTCTCTGTCTCTGTCTCTGTCTCTCTCTGTCTCTCTCTCTCTCTCTCTCTCTCTCTCTCTCTCTCTCTCTCTCGTCTCTCTCTCTACTCTCTCTCTCTCTCTATCTCTATCTCTCTCTCTCTCTTCTCTGTCATCATGCTTGCATTATCATCTTGCTTGTATGTTTGTTAATTACTATTGTGCTCAAGAGCCAGCATGGCTTAAGCAATAAACGATTATTCTAGTCTATGTTTCAGGAACCTGGCGAATAACAAGATCATAATTCTACTTTTCATGTCTAATTTCTGTCATCTTGCTTGCATTGTCATGTTGCTTGTATGTTTGTTAATTACTATTGTGCTCAAGAGCCAGATGGCTTAAGCAATAAACGATTATTCTATTCTATGTTTCAGGAACCTGGCGAATAACAAGATCATAATGACCACGGCTAACTACAGAGACTTCTACACCATGCCCCACCTACAGTATCTGTGAGTACCATACAGGGCTCCAGATAAGGAATTAGTAATTGAGTTTTGTCACACCAACATTTCTGAAGCAATTGGGTATTTCGAAATTTTAATTGGGAAAATAAAATCATACTACTGTTTACACATCACCAGACCTCAATTATTGAATAGTTGCTACGAAATGAAAACATTTATTGGAATTGCATCAGAATTGTCTCCTTTGACAAGAGACAATTCTAATGAAATACCCAGATGTGTTTTCATGAAAAATAAGAACAATATGCTATATTTGTGGTCTGTTTATTGTTTTCTGCAGCATGATAAAGGTACAACACAATTGCATTATTTTTTATACTCGCTACTTCTGATTTCAATTGGGTTTGTTTGGCAATTCTATGTGGGTGTTTAAGCAGAGCACTGACTATACATTATAATTCTACATACATATTGATTTTGGGACACCCCTCCTATATATGAGACACACCATGTGATTTCGTACCTTCGGACATCTGCTATATTTCATAAAATATTTTTTACAGAAAATGTCATATTTTCCGTAAATGATGTCAGAAGTAGACACAAATTTCAGAGTACACTTCTGACTTAATTTATGAAAAATATAGTAAATTGTGTAAACGTATTTCTTGAAACTAGGCAGATGTCCGAAGATGCAAAATTCCATGGCGTGTCTCATATGAGACAAGCTATGTGATTTTGTGCCTTTTAAAGAAGATGTGCGAACTCTCATATAAAATGTTATCAAACTTTACGTCATTTAAGTCATTTAAGCGTACCATATGCGGAATAGAATAATTGTTGACATCATTATAGAAAAATTCTCAGTTTCTTTAAATATTTTTCATAAAAAATCGCACATCTTCTTAGGAACAAATCGGCTCATCTGCATCCACAGTGTTTGGAAATGTTGACTTTATGGTGTCTAGGGTTGAAAGATTTAATTCTACATTTACAGGGCACTGATGGACAATGAGATCTACTGGATACCCAACAAGATGGTGACTGGTGCCAACCTACGAATGGCGTAAGTCAAAATTTCCTTATTATTCGCTCGTATACTTGTACGACAACAAAATCGTACATCAATGGACAGATGCTGCAGTTATCATTGCATCCGCCTCTTATTTAACTAGTTATAATATGACCATCAAAACTATAACTCAAAGGGAAGAGAAACAGAAATTGGCACAAACGTCTGTAATAATTTTCAATCACTTCCAAAAGAAGGCACATAGTGTTCCTTATAATGCTGAATTATTTTTGTCGTCTGCTGTTTATTTTCTATTTCCATTTTTCTCATCAAAAACATGCTTTGGCAGCACCTTAGACTCATTTCCAATGGAAATGATTCTAAAGTGCTGACAAACCATGTTTTTTACTGAGAAAGTAGACAATATATAAAACAGCTGCAGACGACAATGTTCGTTTTCCGCAGGGGCATACTAAAGCCACGATAAAAAGGAATATTTAGCCCATAAAAGTTTTGAAAAGGGACACACATTCAGTGCGTGAAACAACATGTTGTCGCACCCGCTTGCAGACAACGATATAGTCGGTACATTGGTTTACGTACATCCGTAGGCTGGGGGAAACACTGATGCATACAATTTAAATAGTCACCTTTATATTTAATTTTCGACCAGATGGACCATTCTACCATTCATTGCTACAATTTAGAAATTCGCATAGAGCTGTCAATATTTTATTAAAGTATGTATGATCGAAAATTGGATAAAAAAGTGGCTATTAAAATATTTCATACATTTGTATTGTAGAAGTTTCAGCAACAACAAGCTGACCCAATTGCAGAATACGATATTCGGAGACGACCTCTCATGTCTTATGTACCTGTAAGTATATTACTTACTATAATAATGATAGTCTGTAAATTTCACATTAACAATGTATTCTTGTAAACAATTATTGGATTTATATGTATTGAGCATAGGCTGCATACATGTAAATCCACCAATTGAAATTTCAATTTATATTTGTTTAAACTACTGGTTAAAATGTAAGAAACTCAATTTTCAAGACACAGACCTTTCCTAGGCTGAAAATCAACTATTATTTACTGTCCATCATTTTGATAGTCTTGCAATTGCCTAATAGTGTTCATACATGTATTGCCTACAGTTTCTTCGCACTTTCATAGCGGTGTAGATGGCAACAGCATAAAGCAAATTACCAAGAGCAATATTAAACCACTAGCCACTGCGCCTGACTTCGTACACTTGTAAGTAATCTACAACTAGCCATTGCTCCTAACTTCGTACGCTTGTAAGTATTCCCTCAATAGCCACTGCGCCTAACTTCGTACACTTGTAAGTATTATACCACTAGCCACTGCGCCTAACTTCGTACACTTGTAAGTATTCTACTACTAGCCTCTATGACGAACTTCGTACACTTGTAAGTATTCCACCACTAGCTTATGTGCCTAACTTCGTACACTTGTAAGTATTCCACCACTAGCTTCTGTGCCTAACTTCGTACACTTCTAAGTATTAACACTTGTAATGCTGGGAAAGCATACTTGTCATCTGCTGTTGTTTTATGTTTTGTCTTCTTTCTTGATAAAAACATGTTTTCACAACACTTTATAATCATTTACATTGGAAATGATACTAAAGTACTGTCAAACCATGCTTTTAATTAGAAAAATTGAAATTAAAACACAAATAGCAGATGACACAATTTAATTCAACAGTGTAAGGATTAAACCCCTTGCCAATGCACCTAACTTGGTACACTTAAGTATTGTATCACTAGTCACTGTTCCTAACGTTGTACACTTGTAAGTATTCGATCACTATTCACTGCTCCTGACGTTGTACACTTGTTAGTATTCGATCACTATTCACTGCTCCTAACTTTGTACACTTGTAAGTATTCGATCGCTAGTATCTGCTCCTAAACTTGTCCACTTGCAAGTATTCGACCACTAGTTACTGCTCCTAACTTTGTCCACGTGTACGTATTCGATCACTAGCCACTGCTCCTAACTCTGTCCACGTGTACGTATTCGATCACTAGTGACTGCTCCTAACTGTGTCCACTTCTAAGTATTCGATCACTAATCACTTCTCATAACTGTGTCCACTTGTAAGTATTCGACCACTAATCACTGCTCCTAACTTTGTCCACTTGTAAGTATTCGATCACTAGTCACTGCTCCTAACTTTGTCCACGTGTAAGTATTCGATCACTAATCACTTCTCCTAACTGTATCCACTTGTAAGTATTCGATCACTAGTAACTGATCTTAACGTTGTCCACTTGTAATTATTCGACCACTAGTGACTGCTCCTAGCTTTGTCCACTTGTAAGTATTCAATCACTAGTGACTGATCCTAAGTTTGTCCACTTGTAAGTATTCGACCACTTTCACTGCTCCTAACTCCGTCCACTTGTAAGTATTCGATCACTAGTCACTGCTCCTAACTCTGTCCACTTGTAAGTATTCGATCACTAATCACTGCTCATAACTCTGTCAACTTGTAATTATTCGACCACTAGTCACTGCTCCTGGCTGTGTCCACTAGAAAGTATTCGATCACTAGTGACTGATCCTGACTTTGTCTACTTGTAAGTATTCGACCACTAGTCACTGCTCCTAACTCCGTCCACTTGTAAGTATTCTACCACTAGTCACTGCTCCTAACTCCGTCCACTTGTAAGTATTCGATCACTAATCACTGCTCATAACTCTGTCAACTTGTAATTATTCGACCACTAGTCACTGCTCCTAGCTTTGTCCACTTGAAAGTATTCGATCACTAGTGTCTGCTCATAACTTTGTCCACTAGTAAGTATTCGACCACTAGTCACTGCTCCTAGCTCTGTCCACTTGTAGATATTCGATCACTAGTCACTGCTCATAACTCTGTCCACTTGTAACTATTCGATCACTAGTCACTGCTCATAACTATGTACACTTGTAAATGTTCGATCACTAGTCACTGCTTCTAAATTTGTCCACTTGTAACTATTCGATCACTAGTCACTGCTCATAACTATGTCCACTTGTAAGTATTCGATCACTAATCACTGCTCATAACTCTGTCAACTTGTAATTATTCGACCACTAGTCACTGCTCCTAGCTGTGTCCACTAGAAAGTATTCGATCACTAGTGACTGATCCTAACTGTGTCTACTTGTAACTATTCGATCACTAGTCACTGCTCATAACTCTGTCCACTTGTAAGTATTCGATCACTAATCACTGCTCATAACTCTGTCAACTTGTAATTATTCGACTACTAGTCACTGCTCCTAGCTGTGTCCACTAGAAAGTATTCAATCACTAGTGACTGATCCTAACTTTGTCTACGTGTAAGTATTCGACCACTAGTCACTGTTCCTAACTCTGTCCACTTGTAACTATTCGATCAGTAATCACTGCTCCAAAATATGTATACTAGTCACTGCTCCTAAGTGTATACACTTCATGGGCGTCATCACCATTTTTGAAAAGGGGGTTCGGCTTTCAGCTGTGAAGCAACCGAAGTCTGTAAGTGGTCCAGAGGATCCCTTACAGTCGTCGGTTGCTTCACAGTCCCGGATTTGCTTGATTTCTAGAAGTCAGATGCTGCATTTTGGGTATGTTTGGACAACTAGCTCCGGGAGAAAAAGTTATGGGTCGATTTAAGAAGCGTATTTCTGAAAATTGGCAAATTGCAATACGTTTGACGTCGCTTGACTGTCTTTCGTTAGTAGAGCATTTGAATAATATAATGTCTTCTCCTTCATGTTCTGTAAATAGTTTTCGCGGACCTCGTTTGTATAAAAAATCCTGCTGGCTCCAAACAAAAAAGGGGATCCTCTCCTGACGACGCCCTTGCACTTGTAAGTATTCAATCACGAGTCACTGCTCCTAACTTTGTACACTTGTAAGTATGACCAACCTATATTTACAGGGTGTGGGAACTAATGGGGAATAACATATGTTTATGAAATATACCTCAGCAAATGCGGTACACGTTGCCCTTTATTGTATAGGCGGCTTTAATCACATAATTCTGTCGTTTTGACGAAGATTAGGTTACCGTAAATGTAAATAAAAAATAAAACACGTGAATAAAATAAATAAACGATACTCGATTTGTGTGAAAGTAATGAGTTATTGTAAATAACTTTCAGAGCACCCATAACACACATATGCCATAGTATTTGGTGAGCTACATATCATCAAAATCCGTCTACTTGTTAGGAAGATTTTAAAGAAACTCTAATGTAAAAATGACGTCGCAGATTACGTCAAGTCGGAAAATCAGGTACGGAAACCACCTGATCCCACACCTTGATTTAACTTGCCTGCACTGAAATTTCTGAAATGCAGAACTATTTTGGATAACAAGGGTGTCTTCTAATTCTACTCACCGAAGGCTTTCCAAACAAATTTAAATGTCATTACTATGACCATATTCAGTTCAAATTCTCTGAGCATTCAATGCAGTTCAAAGAGGTATGTACATGTTAAATGGGTTAACATTGTGACGTCGGTAAATGATGTAAATTGTGTGATGTATGGCGTCACCTCTGTGTGTTCAACGTCACATTTTTCGGATAATGCTTCGCATCTGGTAGTGTAAAGAAAGATGGCGAACAGCATACTGGATCAGCCGAGTAAAATTTGTATGAAACTTAAAGCAACAACAGTGACATCATGACAGGTACTTCACCGCCATTTCATCAACAGTGTCTAACGAGTTTACACATTTTGACCATATTCTGAATATCTTTTAATGAAACTATCGGTATGTGATAAACGTGTGATTTAGTGTAGCGTTTAATCGGCTGGTTAATTTGAAAATCAACATAATTTATTTTAACGCACACTAGGCAAATTTAGACTGGAATTGTGCATCAGCCGATTCGCAGAATTAGCTTAAATGACGGTAACACATAGGGTTAAGTTAGTTGCGAACGGTAACTCTTACAATTACTCTCGTACGCTACGGACGGTACGGGGTTAGATTGCAAGAGTTAACTTCGCAACTAGGGTTAAGTGATCTAGTGTAGTAAGTGTACCTGGCACAAGTAGCCGATTTCACCAAAATTGTAAAGTATACTTATCTTGCAAAGTCCACTTTGAGGGAGAAATTTTCAATTTAAAAATCAATTTATTAATTTTTATACATTTTGGCTGTGACAATGTAATACATTCAGTATAATAGTTTTGCATAAATTTAATCATCAAATATATGCTGTCGTTAGTTCTATATTAAATAATGCATTTCGGGAAAAATAAATCATTACTCTCTCAAAGTATACTTAGCTAGATAAGTATACTTTTCAATTTTGGTGAAACAGGCTACAGAGGACGCTGTATTTCAGTGCTATTGACTGTATGGTAGTTCTACTCATCCCTTGCATGTGTGTTCCATTATGTATATTATCTGCTTTGGAACAAATGGAAAACCCCAATCAACCAATCAATCAATATTTCAATCAATCAATCAATTAATATTTCATAATGCATTCCTCTGATTGTTCTGTATCATGCTCTACTAAATCCTCAACCCTCCATCTACTGCTAATCCCAGGGTCACGGTCACAGACGTATGCATTCAAAAAGCTAAACATACTTTTTTCTCGAACTTAATATTTCAGACATGCATTCTTTTGTTGTTCCAATATCATTCTGTGACAAATATATCACTCAATTCCTTCTAATGTCAAGGTCAGAGCCACACACTTACTACATTCACATACAACAAATCTTAATGTAATTTCTGACCTCTCGATCCCTTGATGCAATGATTTCATATTTGTACAGAGCTCCAGATAAGGTGCGTATTGGCGTATTATACGCACTTATTTTAGCAGAATGCGCATTGATTATCATAAGTGGGAGTACAAAATACTCTCAACATTGTGAAAATACGCATTAATTTTCAAATTCAGTAGTGAAAATACTGTAATAAAGTTGAAAATTTACTTAGCTGACCTGCAAAAAGCAGCTCAAATAAGTGATTTTTTAAATTTGTTTTATTTTTTATCATGTGTTCCCTATTTAATAAGGAAGTACATCAATAATACATTTGTAAAAGTAAAATACGCATTGAATTTTAAATATTGGGTATAATACTCTCTATATACACAACTTATCTGGAGCTCTGTTTGTCTGATGCCTTTCATACAACTGATTCACAATTAACCTGTGATTGCAGATCTTACTGAACACTATCAGGCACGCCATGTGATTTTGTTCCTAAGAACATGTGCGATATTTCATGATTTTTTTTTTTACAAAATTTACGATAGTTTCCGTAAATGACGTCGAACGCATACAGCAAATGTTGAATTCAATTCTGGATTTGCTATGAAAAACGTGTCAACTTTTGACATCATTTACAGAAAATACCACAGTTTCTGTAAATATACCGCACATGTTCTAAGGTACAAAATCACATGGCGTGTCTCGTATGTACCTGGTACAGATCAGGATCTTGAAGAGTCACAGTGGAGATATAAGGTTCGACAATGTCCTGCAGTGGATAAACGTATGCCGTGGCACACGGGAACTGTTTGAACCCCAGGGATGTAGGCCGCGGGTTCAAACAGTTCCTGAGTGCCATTGCAAACCCGTGGTTGGACATGGTCGAACATTATTTTACATTTCCGTCAGAAATATCATGCAATTTGAGCATATGATGATATATGCAGTACTTTTGGTACTTTGAACACCCATTCCATTCCAACAGCTGATTTACGTATACACGTATACATATTCCGGGGCCGCAGTACACGTCGCTTGATGCAGTAGCTCCATCTTCCGCGTCAATTTTAAAATTTCAGAGCGACCGTTGTGTACTGGTTTGGTGACGTAATTGCGCGTGCTAGAAACGTCATGAGACACATGCATTACGTAGGTGTTGGCATGGCCTGTGAATGAGCATTGCCTGTTGCCATGTTCAAACAGAACACGCTGTACTTTTGAACACGGCTTGTGAGCGGTGTCAAATAACGGCAGTCATGTAACAATATGCAATTTACCCCAATACAGTGTGTAGTCTGGCCATGATTTATTACGTGACACAAAAAGCTGATAGCATGCCCCAAGATTCGCACAGTCTGGTCAGTGCCTACGCTGCCATCTCATTTGGTTTACTAATGTATATATACCAATACTAATTACTTAATATCTATGTTTGCAGCTACTATTCTGAGCACACGGTTTAATCGATATTGTAGCAACATAGCATATTATGGTATTAAACTGTTTAAACATCGTTTCGATGAACTCGGAATCCAGAAAATCTGGTGATTGTTCACGTCTAATTATAGTAACTTGATATAATATACTCAACAAAACTAGAAACGTCCCTGTTTTATAGCCGGTGTAGCTCTGTCTATGTATGTACCACATGTTCAAAGTACATGTATTTTAAACCGTGGCGATGTTCAGAATACGATCGTGTAGAGTTTAGCCGATACACACGGTTTACATAGCGGCCAGTGACCGGAACGTTGATTTCCACGTGCACGCTATACTTGTCATCGATAAGGTGATTCAGTTCATGTCGTACCATTCATGCGATAGGGGCTATTCGGAAAATTAAATTTTTTTTTAAATTTTTTACTGTTTTCGATATGCCACGGCTTTCCGAAAACGAGCGAAATCAGGCAATTGGTATGCTTGCGGGTGGGATGGCCGCCAGGGCGGTCGCGCCTCGGTTTGGTTGCTGTCGGAAGACGATTGATCGTCTTGCAGCCCGGTACCAGCAGACTGGGGCTGTTCACGACCGGCAGCGACCTGGTAGGCCTCGTGTAACGACGGCTAGAGCCGATCGTTACATTACGTTGACGCACTTACGTCAACGTCGATTGGCAGCCACAGTCACTGCTAGGCGATACGGTGTCTCAGGGCAGACCATTCGCAACCGGTTACGTCGTAACGCCCAACCAATCCGGGCACGCCGCCCGTACACTGGTCAGATAATGACCCAACGTCACCGTGCTGCCAAACTGTTATGGGCGCGACGTCATCTGAACTGGATATGGAGAAGGGCTGACTAGAACCGAGTTTTGTTCACCGATGAATCTCGGTTAGTTAGTCATGCTGACGGAAGATTACGGGTATACAGGCGTAAAAATGAAAGATTCACCGATTGTTGCATTGTTGAGAAGAACAGGTTTGGGGGAGGGAGCGTAATGGTCTGGGGTGGGATCATGAGAAACCGGAAGACAGATTTGGTTGTTGTACAGGGCAACATCAATGCACAACGTTATGTTGCAGATGTGCTAAATGCACATGCCTTACCATTTATCCGTCAGCATGGTCCTGGTGTGACATTGATGCACGACAATGCCCGCCCTCACGTAGCCAGGGTCACCACTCAATACATACAGCAAAACAACGTCGACGTCATGCCATGGCCCGCGGTCTCCCCGGATCTCAATCCCATTGAGCACATATGGGATGAGCTGGGCCGCAAAGCCGAGCTAACCATCAGATTGACAATGTTCGCGATCTTACACGGGCGTTACAACGGGAATGGAGGAATTTGCCCAACGCACTGGTATTGCGTTACGTCACGTCGATGCGGTGTAGGATCATTGCATGCATTCATGCAAATGGTGGCCACACTCGGTACTAACGAGATTTACTGAATTTGCCACATTACTTATTGAAATTCCATCTCTAAACATTAAGTAACACATTTCTGAGTTTTTGTGATTTTTGATTTTGACCCCTACCGCCCTTGGCCGGTTATCTCTCGAATATTTAACAAGATATCCAAATGCAATTTATTGGCTTTGATACAGAAATGAATGAACTTGTTTTTCCATTTTGATTTTTAAAAGTAACCCTTTTGGTTTTTGATGAATCTTTCCTTAAACATGGAGGGACGTTTCTAGTTTTGCTCAGTATATATATGCATCTGGTGACTTGAAAAAAGTCAGAGACTTAAATTCTTTAAAAATTCCATTCTCCCGTGTCACATTCCGCGAACCCCGTGTCTCAGAACCAAAATTATTTTGTATGGCCTTAATTGAAACTCACATTGCTGAATCCAAGTTTGTCGTCTGCTGTTTATTTTCCATTTTGCCAGTTTCCTCATCAAAAACGTTTCCAATGGACTGACAAATCCAGTTGACTGATGCCGTTGTAACATCAGTAGCCTATTTCACCAACATTGAAAAGTATACTTATCTAGCAAAGTATACTTTGAGGGAGAAATGTTCAATTTAAGGATACATGTACACATATTTAAACAAAATTATACTGAATGTATTACATTATCACAGCCATTTTGGCTGTGATAATGTAATAAATTCAGTAGAATAATTCTGCATACTTGTAATCATCAAATATATGCAGTCGTTAGTTATATATGAAATAATGTATTTCCGGAAAAAGAAATGATTAAACCGTGAAAGTATACTTTGCTAGATACATATACTTTGCAATGTTCATGAAATCGGCTACAGCTCTACTTATAACTATTGGCTGCCAACAGGTGAGCTTTGTTGTCTTCTGACACCTCTCGATTTACGTTCAGTACACCAGGAGGCATTGAAGCTGTGTTTTACAAATATGAGACATGCCATGTGAGTTAGAACGGATACTTCCTGATTCTCCTACTCTTAATCAGGAAGACACCCCTTTGAACATGTGCGATATCTCATGAAAAATATTTCCAAAGCTTACGATATTTTTCGTAAATAATTCCGAAATTTTCATATCAAATGCGGAATTATATATATTCCGCATTTGCTGGATTTTGTCATCTTTGATATCATTTACGGAAAATATCACAGTTTCTTTATATACACTCCATGAAAAATCGCACATGTTCTTAAAGGCCCACTCAGTAGATACACAATGTTCTTTATATTAAGTCAATAAGTGTATAATTGTGTCACTATTCCACCAGTTCTAAAAACTAATGTAAATGCTTTGATTTAACGACGGCACTGGCTCGATGACCTTGCATGTCGGGACCGACTATTTAAGTTATCATCCGATAGGACTAGACTAGCACGAAGTTGCCTTGCACAAGGACACGCCGAATCAGCCATTCGGAGCAGGTCGAGGTTGGAATCGAACCCGGGGTCTCCCGATGCCGCAGTTCTAAAATTTATGAGTGCCCGCTATATAGATGTAATCATTTAGTAATGTTTATTTTACTGATAGTGACGCGCGGTGGTATCATGCTATTTTCATATGCAAATGGAGAATGATCTTTTTTAATTATTTATACTAATTAAATGCGTCACCCCAAAAAATAATAAGATTTACAGATTATAAGGTATGATAATAGTACATAAAAAAATAACTAAAGAGAATAAATAGTAGTGTCCGTTAACAGTTTAAGGAAACACAGTTGTCGCCCCTGATATTAATGTGGAAATTTCGGTTTGGTATAAAATATATCATACTGCCAATCAATACGTGGGATAATGGTGAATGCATGTTTATTTTGCCAGAAAATGTATCAGATATTATCTCTGATATAAAGACCATTTTGTGTCAAATGAGTGGGCATGTACCTTTAAGTACAAAATCACATGGCGTGTCTCATAGTATGCCTATGTTATCGTGACTTGTTCCTTAATGAATAGATTTTTCAAGATCATTCAACTTTTCATATGTTTTTCAGCAATATCAGTAATAATCTACTGGAGTTTATACAAAGGGGAACCTTCAAACAAATTCCACAGCTCAAACTACTGTAAGTATAGTCCTACAATAGATACACTTATCAGATATTAATCTCATATACAGTTTTATCATGGTACGATTGCCCAATTATGCAAGAAGTGTGTTATTACATGCTCTCGAACAAAAGTGGATATTAGTGTTATGCAACTTATATCTTGATCAAAAGTTCTCTATGAGCTAACTTATAATGGCATGTATATGTGGCTGTGAGGAATGGGGATTATTTGTTTTGCGACCAGTGTGGATGCAGATCAGCCTGTGCATCTGCACAGTCTGATAGGGATCTGCACTGTTCGCCATTCCATAAATGAATCACCCGTCATGCTTCCAGCACGCAATATAGTTCGCTATAGGATACAGGAGTGTGCTAATTGATCAGGTTCCATAATCCCCATTTATCCAGTCACAGCCACATATGTTTTAAAACAGTCATGAAGAAAAACATGCTGACCAGGATTTATCTAGTTACAATGTGAATGGTTTATGTTTTATAACTCACTTCAGATCAACCGGACAGATAATTTCCTTCATAGTGTGACACATGGCTTTTTCACTATGTCACAATGATAACTGGTTACTTGTATGTGATTTGCCAAGCTCCAGATAAGTATATTTTGTGCATAAATCAGCATTGACTATCAGGAAATCGGCATTGAAATAGATCCGAGGGAGTACAAACCAACATTGACAGTTCAGCATTAGACGATTGCAACTGATAATATGTTGTCCTACATCACACTTTTTGTTTACGTGTATCAAGTACAAGGAGTGGGATCACGTGTTTCCGAACGGCATGACGTCATGTTTTTTAGATGTGTTTACACTAGATTTCCTTTAATATATTTCTAATGGAATGACATGTTTTTATGAAATTTACCGCAGCAAATGCGATACGGATTTGTCTGAGTGCGCATGCGCGGATTAACAGCGCATTTGTGTTTTCCTCTCGGAATATTTGGATTTATAAATTGTGGTAGGGACGGGGTGTGGCTCCCTGTCGGGAATGTACTTCGCGTTGTTATTTAAGTTGGTATCCGCTATTTATCCCTACCCTAGGCACGTGATCGTTCCCAGGTTCTGATTTTGGGATGTATTGTCGGGACTGGGGATGTTGTGGTCGGTTGTGAAGGGTGGCTGGAGTGTGAAAATGGAAAAGCAAATCAATTATGTTTCAATATTTTATCATTTGTACTGTTTCACAAGAGTATTTATTAGCAGGAAATAATATAAAAGAATACTTTCTGTGATTGTGAATTTAACTAAGTATCGGGTGGATTTAGCTAATTATATCCCACATGACTGGCAGTGTATTTAAATCTCCCCCCATTCTGGCAGAGTTGATCTGCACTGAATAGAAGATTTAAAGTAACCTTATGTTTTAGTGGACTTAAACCCCCTGGAGGTGATTGGAACCTCCCCCAATTCTAGCAGAGTTGATCTGCCAACGAGTAACGAAAATCGAGAGCTTTTATACCCGCACACAGTATTAACCCCAAATGACCTCTGTCGCCGAAATTGGCTGGGACGAACCGTTTCATTGGTAAGTCACAGATAATTTCATCCAATCAGATTCATTCAAGTCCGGATCTTAGAACTGTCAATACTGTGTTTATTTGGCTTGTAAAAGCACATGTTTACAATAGATAACGGTGTTTAAACCTTATGAAATGGCAATATCATCGATAAATATCGATTGATTTACAGAATACAGACTTTAATGCTTCTGCTAACACCAAAAATAGCAGAAACAGGTAATTATTTAGTGAGAATTTGTCTTGGCTAAATCCCGACTTTGTTCCCGAATTAGTTCGAACCCGACAAAAAGTGAATTCTACCACAAAATATATATGTGATAAAATGTGATCTTTATTCAAAGTGGGAGTGTATAAGTACATGTGGAAATTATTTGAAGAGATGCAACCGGTAACATTTTGTACTTTATTCGTGCTTGGTGTTGCAATTAGTGACAACAAGAAAGAACAACTGAGCATATTTCACAACGTAACACCATTCGTGTAATCGGCTTATACGTGTGCGCGTAATTGAGATTATTGTACTGTTACATGGCAGACACTGACCGGCGATTCGTCACGCTCTAGTGGCATAACACTGCCAATGTGACAATACGCTTGACTGGCGCACACTGTGAAGGCCGTGCGGTGGCGAAATATCACCATCACGAAACTTGTCTGAAGCCTGTTGTAAAAAGTGACTATTATAATGACAGTGTGTTTCAATGTGGTCAGGTGCACACTAATACAGAGACACCGTGTCGAAATGGCCGCAAAATCGGTGCAGATGGCTTCACTTCCCCGCTCGGCGGTACACCTATTGATGTTAAAGCTGGGCGCGATGTGTCAGCATATCGTTTAGATGAGGCTGTCTTCGACAGACTTAACTTGGAACTACAGGGCACGCAGACTCTGATCCAGTTATGTAATGGTTGTGAAGAAACTGTGATGAGATTCCCCATGGAGACGACGTTAACTGCCAACCAATGTGAAAATGGGCTGAACGGTAATCTAGTATCGAGAAAGAAAACGAAAGCTGGGTCTATTATTGAAAAATATGCAGCTGACTGTTTCACTCTACAGGAGTTCATAAACGGAACTCGCAACGACGAGCTTTTCAAAGCAGCGTCTAGACGCGATACTGTGACAAATAGTGATCAGTCCAATGACAAGGCTGCGGTATGGGCGGAAATTATTGCATTGAAGAATACTATTGTAACCCTATCAAGTGACGTAAGTTCTCTCAAGGCAAACTTTAAAGACACCTCCCAGAAACTGAGCCAGCTAAATGAGACAATAACCCGCGATATAAACAGCATCAACCACGAACTTATGACATGTAAAAAGCATGTGGATGAGCAATGTAGTATCGCAGGCAAACACGTCTCTTCTTCACAGTCATTGTCGGACAGCATTTGCAATCTAGCTGTAATCGTACAAAATTTGGACGCACACAAAACGTCATTTTTGACCAAACTGAGCAGCATCGACACACAAATTCGTGACAACACAAACTATATCATGAATATAAACGACGATACTGCTTCTGGTAACATTAACGTTAGAACACAAATTAAGGACGGACGTACGACTAAATTGACAGATGTTGAAACAACGGTATCGAGTGGTAAGGTCGGATGCAAACGACAAAACAATAAAGGAGTTGAAAAGCATTGTTAAGGCAGTGGCCAAAACAGCACTACATGCAGAATCAATGGCGTGTGTAAATGAGAAGCAGTTGACAAATGTTACCAACAGTGTTAAGTCAGTTCAAGAAAATATAAATGCCAATGGCCAGATCAACATTGAAATCAGCTTCAAATCGATCGCAAGAGATATTTCACTGAAACTTGACAAGGTATGTGCAAGCAGCCAGTGTGAGTTCGGCCACTAGTTCTAGTACCGCGGTTACAAATCACCTTACTCCAGAATCGCCATTGATATCGCCACAGTTCATTTCCACTAAGCTATTCCAGGACTCGCATACACATCGCTTCTTCAAGAGGAACGCTATGGCGCCCACTAGACATCAGGTGAATGTGCATCAAACTTCTCTTCCTTAAAATTGTGCATCTTCAAAAAGTGCTAACACGACCGATATCAGTCGCGTGGACCATGATGCGAAGAACTATCAGCACATTCCAGTTGTGTGCGCTGGTAACATTCTCGCTTCGGTGAGCCCGCCTATATATCACATTGACACGGTAAAGGATGTAGTACCTGCTGAAAATGAGATTACGTCACATACTTCAGGTTTCAAAGGTGTTACTCGAAAAAGTTAGCCAAATATTTTATCAGCGGAATAGACCCGGACTGTACTGAATTCGACTTGAAAGAGCATCTAAAGCAAATAGAAATTTGGGATGCACACTCTGACATTGTATCTGATCTTGAGTTTCGTCCACCGGGCACGGCATTCAGAAAGTGGTTTGTTAGACCTGAAAGCGGGCAGGGGCGGCGCTACAATACGAAACAGAATTGGGAACCATCAAACAATTAATTTTATGACATGGAACGCATCGGGTTTGATGACTGGACTACCTTACCTGGAAACCGAACTTATAAATACAAATATTGACATACGTGGTCCGTCCGTCCGTCCGTCCGTCCGTCCGTCCGTCCATCCGTCCGTCCGTCCGTCCGTCCGTCCGTCCGAACAACGTGCATTATTCGGATGTGAACTATGGAACGGTATGAGCGCCAATAGTCTACGAAAACTTGAGACCATACATCACTTTTGTTTAAAGTATATGCAAGGTTTCAGAACACGCACGAGAACTGTCGCAGTGCTTGGCATGCTGGGAGAGACATCCCTTGAAGCATACATCGACAGAAACTAAATTTCTTGTTTAGTTTATGCAGCTCAGATGCATGGTCCACTGTCCGGTATATGTTTGTGCATCGTCTCTACCAGTATCGCCTGCACTGCAATGTGGTTAATAGAGGCTTTATTCCTGACGTCACGCGGATTCTACACAAATACGGACTAATGGACCATCTGGACGTAGTGTATTTCCGTCAAAATATGTTTGCAAGTCAATCTGTAAAAGGGCCATTTATCAAAAGGAAAGTCAGTCGTGGCGTGATCGAATGACAGCTTCTTTGACACTTTTCGGGTTGTGCAAGCTGAACTCTCTCCATCTAAAATCTGGAAAGCTTCTCTACGAATGCATGGACTGCTCGCTGTTTCGTACCACTTGGCCAGACTATGCACATTTACCAGACGTACTTTATACGATGAGATCATATGTCCGAGATGTTGGTCAGCTTGTGAAAATGAACTAAAACATCTTATCTCTGATTGTGACGATATAACTGTCCGTTCTGTAATCTGGCAATTTTGGCGTGATATTCGCCAAAAGTTT
>CM055273.1:36069103-36147501 GCA_029237695.1 Conchocele bisecta
CTGACTCTTTGTTTGTCTTCAGGGTTACCACACCTGGTGCCGCTGCGGAAACTCGGTAGTATTGGTATTGTCTGTAATTGGACAATGCTTAATTACACTCTAAGACTTGTGTTACCGTATGCGCCTCGAAAATGGCTGAGAAAAGGTACAGTATGACATTTGCAGCATTTGCTCATCGGGATTATAAATATAATGCACACTGACACAATATAATTTTCTAATAGTATCTTAATGGCAATCAGTGTAGGCCCTGATCAGGTTGCGCAAGCTGATATGGGGTTGTGCTGGTCGCAAACGTCATAATGTACATTGTGTTAGCCGGCAGCCCATACCTTTATGTAGTACATGTATAATAGCTGTGTATGTTTAGTTGTTGATCGGTGTTAGGTCCAGGACCTACTGGTAAAAGCTGCTATTTTATCAACTTTTATCAGTAGGTCCGGGACTTAACAAGGAACAAAGTGAAAGGTCCGAGGAATATTTGAAAAAATTACCGTACAACCGATCACTGTGTTTGTTATGGTAGGAATTCGATGAACCATTTTAATAGACATACGTCATTTTCTTGACTGGGCGGAATACTGGAGCGATGAAGGCCTTCCATTCGCGCCACTGCCAGGCTGGATAGCGCACGGCGGTGTTGCTGGATGACGAGGATTCCACGACGTCCTGTAGCTGCTGCAGCGTGTCACAGTCTGATCGTCTGTACAACTTCTTTACTACAGCGAACCCACTGTCAACGAGGCAGCGTGCATGTCCGGGAACCTGTATCATATATTCGATCGCCTGGTGCTTGCCGGTCATCACGCGCCACATGAAGTAACCGATCACATACTGGTTCTTGTTCTGACCTGAAATATGAATTCATTAAGAACCCTAATACAATTGTGGCGGTCATTGGAGAAGTCGGATAACTTTTGACTTAAGACAAAATCAATATCCGCTACCACGGTACCCGCAGTATGATGATAAGCTATACTGATTATACCCCCATGCAAAGTAGGCCTATAGTTCATGTCGATATACGATGGGTATATAGTTTATGTATTTCCGTCCGTCCGCCCGTAATATTTGCGTTAACATTTTTGTTTTCGGTCCAGGCGGCGGCCGATGGTATCCGTGAGTCTCTGCTCACCTTCTCTAGTTATTAGAAGTATAGGTGGGTGTTTCACTGACTGACTAGCGATTAGTGTTGACCCTGCTCGGACTGCGGATACCTTTTTGTATATATTTATGTACATATAGCTACAGACTGTATGAGTAAACAGCACCTTGTATTAAACTTAAGCTACGACTACGTGCAGCTGGTGAGAAGCGCGTCTGTCACGTTAGCGAAACAAATGACCAGTTACATGACAATACTGACCTGGACAATTGTCTGCATGGAAGGAACAGGTGATTTATCCGTTTCCGTACGTGTCCAGTGCCCAGTCTATCATCGATAGCACTGCGTTGGGACCGTGTGTTGATGACCCATCCTTGCCGATAGTCTCGTCCTCGTCTATAAGGAAATTCAATTGCTTTGGTAGTATATCTATGCGTATTCCAAATACCTGGATTTTCCTTAGGGTTGCGAAATGCAATGGGCCCATTTGTCTCGCGTGATGTGGTAAGCACATATTTTGACTAAAGTCAAACGTATAATGTGTATATAGCGTGGTGATATCTTCACCATGCGTATCATTTGCTCGCTTTATGCAGTCATTATACACCTCCATTTCCTTCTGTGCACTAAGAATGTGTCGCCTCAATTTTTCTGTTGTTTCTAGTTTCTCATCCTCAGTTACGGCATCCATTATTGACTTCCTCAATTTCTCGCATGTTCCACACACATCTTCCCTTGGAGATGCGATTTTAATGTGAGGTAAACACTGCTTCCAAATGTTGTTAAACGCAGATAGTTTCACAGATCGCCTATTACCCTCTGGCGTAGTGCAACTTGAGACATAGTTGGCATGTAGTTCTTTTTTAGTCGTTTCACACGTTAGGTATATGGGCGGTGTATTGTCCCGTCCTCTGGGTGCGGCTGGCTGAGGCATACCAAACTCATCAGCGTAGTTGCTGATGTACTGCACCACCGCTCTCGCATCGTCAAATGTTAATGCATTCGCTGGTGTTCGATTTGTATTTGCATGTGTCCTCAAAACTGCACCATGTTGACTGACGTGAGACATAATATTTTGAAGACTATGCTTCCCAACGTCAAATGCTAACACTTTCTTGCATATTTGTTTTCCAAGAAGCATGAACTCATGTCGCAATCGTTTTCTTTTTTTCCCACGTTTTGTTTCTTGGTTGCAGTTATCAACAAGCGTCGCCATGATATACATTTCTTTCTCAGACTTGTCCATTTCTTTAACATTTAGGACGTGTTTGAATAGTACACCGTCTTCAAACTTGGTATGGCAGTTGTTTCGACAACCACATCCGTTTTATTTTTATTACATCAATATCATCGTCTGGCAAGACGATACTCGGTCCCTCTACATCACTATCGGTACCCAAGTTTTCTTCATGCGGGATGTGTTCAACAAATCGTCTTGCCCGTTCTTCTATGTTAATTTCTCCATCAGCATCTTCGTCGCTGGCACTCGAATTTGTATCGTCATCGAATTCCACCTCTTGTGATACGCATGGAGTAGTCAGTGGTGTTCGCCCGAAATGTTCATAGAACAAACTCTCCAATTCCTGGAAAAGCAAACACAACTAGATGAAACTTAATCATTGTGAATGGTGCTAATAGCCATTTTGTTATTGTAACTTTGAGATACCAACTGAAGGTTTTCTATGGGAATTATTGTTTATATGTGATATAAAAATGGACGGGCTGCATACTAGCCTGCTACATGTATCTATTAATTTTAATGGATCAACAGTAGATTTAAGGACGCGTGAATAAATTCGCACATAGTCTGCTTATTGAATTATACTTATTGAATAAACACGAACAACATTTTAAGTTGAATTTATATATATTCTAGACGTTCTTAACAGGTTTACAAATGATACTGTTGACGGTCAAAAGTGATTTGCGCGATCACAAGGCATGTAGAAAAATATTTCTGCTTGCTAAAATAAATTAAAAAAAGAAAAGTGGACAACGGGAATCGAACCTGCGTCTTCCACATGGAAGTTTAACGCTTACCCACTACACCAAACAATTTTACAAATATTATATTACATTTATATCTACTTAAACTTAATCCATTTATCTGTTTGTCGATTAACACAATTTCTATTAATAGTCATTTCATGTGCAGATCCAGTGTTACAATGTATGAAGGGGATGGGGTCAGGGCATTAATATGGTCATTATGCCTTTATCAGACAGAAGTGGAAACATGTACATGCGAACAGAGAAGAGAACATCTAAGGGTATATTTTGTAAACATTATTAAAACGTTGTAGTAAGGGGTTCAGTTTTCAACAGTTGAAAGGACGTCAAATGTACGCCAAATGAATGCGAGCCACTCCGTTGTGTTTGGTGTAGTGTAGGGAGCTTTATTTCGCCATTGGTGCGCCTGATTATGTTTACTCATAACTAAATTAACAGTGAATTGTGTATTCTGACATGTTTTATGCGTGGTGTGTGTGTTTGTTTGGGGACGTTTGCGATATGGGGCGCAGGATGTATCCCATATAGTTCCGCCAATCATGGCTGATGGAAATCTTTCAACATACACTGTTGTTATTTGTGTCTTTGTTTTATTATTTGTGTCATGTATATATTATAAGTAGCTGATATATGTTGCTTGACTGATAGATCTACATTAAATCGTACCCAGATGTAGAAAATATCGCACCTTATAGACTTACTGCATGTACCTTGAACATACGATTTTGAAGTCTGAAGATGCTCAGACTCGGGTGTCGGACACGACTCTGCAAACTTTTACTCAGTGAGCGAATATAATGTGTTGATTTCCCAGAAAAATAAACTATACTCACCTCAAGTTCCTCTTCCATCTGGCAAGTGTTCTTAATCCAATCTACGACGAATTAGCACTGTAATCAGGGGGAAATCGCGACACTTTAAACGTAAACGTGGCGGCAAAATATTTTGCGGCGACGTTTTAAATCGACCTTCTTTGCGACGTCATTTACCGCTTATCGTGACGTTGTCATTAAGCCCGGTTTTCGTATTATATTGTTTGATGTTCCATTTAAGCCAGTATCTGGGAAAAAACACAATTTAGTAAACCCCAACTCTGATAGGACTGTCGCAAACCATACATGTACATATGCGGTGTCTACATGTTTCACTATGACTAAATACCACCATACTTGTGCGCCAGCTAGTCTGATAACATAACCTTATAGCTATGGAGGAAAGCATCACATTTATTTCTGTGAACTGTCAAGGTATGTCTCAACTAGAAAAACGAAGAGATGTATCACATTTTTTGAAGGATAAAAGGTACTCCGTGTATCTCCTACAAGACTCTCATTTTAAGGGAAAATAACACAATTATATTAGATAATTGTGGGGATATGACTGCTTTGTTAGCTCACATACAAGCCAATCACGAGATAGAGACACTATTAATTATGTCAATGTTAATAACCCGAACTCCAGAGGTGAAGTTCTAAATTTAATTAATGAATTTAATTTATTTGATGAATGGAGGGAACTAAAATGGAAAAAATAGTATACACATGACATAAGAAAAATTATAATCAACCAGCTAGATTAGATTTCTTTCTGATATCCGATAGATTTGGTGCAAACCTTCAAGATTCAATTATGTTGCCTGGATATAGAACAGATCATTCAATTGTCCGGGTTAAAGTTGATTTTGGAAAATTTAAAAAAGGAAGGGGACTGTAGAAATTTAACAAATCACTACTAAAGGATTCAGAGTACATAGTGTATACTGTTATGTCGTTATTTTAGGTCTTGTGATTTTTTTTGCTACAATGTGTGAACCAAGGTTTTTTTCTCATCTATATACCGCATACAACAATACTGGGGTTGGTTCCATTTTTGTCTATAAGCCATACGGCCGCCATCTTGAAATTAAAAATGGCCACCATTGAAATTTATATTTCGATGTCAAAGTGATTATGATTGGTGTTTTTGCAGCGAAAAACACATTATTATGGACAAGAAATATTGGCAGAATGAGTTCAATACATTTTGAGACACCAGCCATTTTGGTTTTCAAAATGGCCGCCATTTCAAACTTGTAAATCCAGTAATTATTGAAATTTTTTGAATGTCGTGGTAATATTTTGTATGTTCCTTCAGGTTATACTCGTATTTCTTTGAACACAGTCTGCTTAGATTATTGTTAACTAGTATTGTGTTACGAGTATTCATTATCTTCAAAATGGCCGCGGAAACTAAGTGTGTTATGTACATGTTGTTTCAAATGATATAGTGATTGGAACGTGTGTGTTTGCTTGAAAACGTCTATATACAACACAACATACGACAAAACAGAAGTTTGTTCCATTTTGTAAGAGCCGTATGGCCGCCATTTTGAATTTAAAAATGGCCGCCATTGAAAATAATTTATATTTAACGTTAATGTCATTATATGTGGTGTTTTTTTATTATTATTTATTATGGATAAGAAATATTGGCATAAGTATTTCAGTATATTTTGAAATGGCGGCCATTCTATTTTTAAAATGGCCGCCATTGAAACTTGACAATCTGATATTTATTCTACATGTTTAATGCAGTGGTGATATTTTGTATGTTTCTTCTGCCTATACTAATAATACAATGAACACAAACTGTTAATATTATTTCTAACTAGTACTGTAGTACCAGACACCATTATGAAAATGGCCGCTGGAAATTAGTGTGCCACATACATTGCCACTTCAAGGACTTACATGCATTACATATTGTTGTATTACGTATTTACTTGTAATACGTATTGTTGTGGCTTATAGTTATGTTTCTGCAAATGATATCTTGTTCCTCACGTGTGTTTTCCTTTAAAATAAGAAGATAACAATATGGAATATCATCCATTTGATAAAATAAGGTGTATATTAATGTCTTGTATATTGCATTGCAAAGGTAAATACTCATATTTTCCCTTGCTGTCATGCTACGGCGATATGATGCACCATCTGCAGTCTGTATATTGTGCAAGCAGACTGCAACTGGTTTCAACAATTTGCTGTCTGTATGGAGTCCGATTTAGTTGCCAATGTTTAACTCTTTTAATTTTAAAGCTACTATACTTTTATCATAGCGTTTCTTGCACTGTTTGTGACTGGATCTGATTTTGTCACAAATTGAAACATGTATTGGCCATAAACTTGATAGAAGCCGCTGTCCTCCCTTCAAAAAATGTGCAGGTGACCATTCCGTGCCGGTTATGGGAGTTTCGATATTTCAGATTATCCATAAATATGTATGTACATTCATTTTTTGTTTTAAAGAAACTGTTACACAATGATTACTGTTCGCTCAGCTAACCCACTGGATATTGACTGCATAGAGCAGGTGACATTAATGAAATATATTTGTTTGCAAAATCAGCAAATTGCAGATTTCATCTGACACTGTCATGTGTACTTGGTATACCATGCTTACAGTAAATTCCTTTCAACTGTCCAATGACCATTTTGTATGCTGTGTGTCTGTTGTTGTTAACAGTTACCATAAATTCATTTTCATTCCATGTGGAAATGTTTATAGCAACAGTTTGTCATGGGTGGTCTGGTACATAGTGTGATATCAGAGTATGTCTCTTTGCGATGTCAGTCTTTAATTGAACATTCTTCCTACCATTTTACCAGAATAATATCTAGCGCTCATCTAAGACGATTCTGAATGCCGAGATGGCCATTGTTGTCGGCTTGCAACATTTGAGACTCGAATGTAGTCAGACATCCTTTCAGCTTATCTCCGTATTCCCATAACGTCAGTATTTTCTGCGGACATTGCGTTCTGAAAAAAAGCTATCACTGTAGACTCGTTTTTCTAGCAGAATCAATTGTGCATTTTATTACTACAACTCGTGATCACTGCCAGGTAAGTTAACGAATACTACCCTCAATAAAGTTAGAATATATGTATGTTACTGACTCGTGTGTTAGCGTATCAGTAACTAGTATGTTTTTGCCAGAAACGTGTTTCATTGACAGGCCATATTGCTTCAACAGCAGTAAAATATCCTGTAATCTGTGACGACATAAATAGAGTACATGTATTTATATCATGGATATGAGAAGCAAGATATCTTACTCCATTTGAACAGTCAGTCAGTACACATAACAAAATCGTTTCTGGCCAAATAACATGCCTCATTATTCATGTTCAATCAGAGCATATTACTTTTCTGCAAGAATCAATCATATGACGGCATTAGCCATTGGCTTACCTTTGTGGCACACCATAATGAAGACCTAGATGCGTAGGTCTACATGTTTCTGGCTTTGTGACAATTTCAACTAGTGAAACGCAATTTGGACAATCAATGCACTAATCACTTTTATATTGACACATATTGTAATCGTAAATAATGATAATGACCATGGAACAATACTGCCTTTTCAACGCGGCCGTTTTTTTTACAGTTTTCTGCATACAATTCTGTATTATGTATAGAGTGTATTCAACCTCTCAAACAATGTTTTGTCATTCAATCTGACATTTTACACACGTCGTCTACACATACTGAACATGCTCACATAGCGTTTTAATCACATAAATACTGCCTTTTCGACAGTTCGTCTACACTTTTCTACATACAAGTTTGTATAGGGTACGTATTTTATATAAGCTACTCCTTTGACCACATTTCGAGTGTGATTTGTGCCAGCCCTGCCTTTCAGGAATACCAACAAGATGTAGACTCAGATGGTGATGGAATTGATTGAAAGCACTGTATCCTGCATACACACAGTGTCCATTTTGAACTATAACATGTTTGTCATAAACAGTGACTTGAAATTGACTTTAGTCATATATATTTTACTTTCAATAATGATTATAGTCTGGGGAAAAAAATCAGTTCAAATGAGTTGTTCATGATTATATCAGAAGTATATGATTTTCACGGCAGCCATTTTGAAAATACAACAGGAACAACTCATGTTTTCTTTGATGATACGAAGAACTTTTTTTCCAAGAACGTAGCAAAACATTCAACACAACCTAACTGTATATACATTTTACTAAAGACAGTAAGTAGTGAAGACATAGCCGAAAAAGAAAATTATATCTGCATTATAAATGTAGATATGAATATTACAATATATTGTATAAGATTTCAGGGCGGCCATTTTTATATCTAAGATGGCCGCCATAGGACCTGTTAAAAATGAAAATAACGCAGGTTTTATTGTGTGTGGTCAAAAGATAATTATCACCAAAAAGGTAATCAATATTCTGCCTGTATTAGAAATGTATATATAATGAATACAGCATTTCAGGGCGGCCATAATGAATATAGCATTTCAGGGCGGCCATTTTGAAATACAAGATGGCGGCCAAAGGAATTGTCGAACAAAAATGGAAACACCCCAGTTTTGTTCTTCGTGCTCTAAAGATGACAAAATACATTGGTTACCAGAATGTAGCAAAACAAATGCAAATATACTATAGGAATGAATAGCCTTTTTGTGGAATTTATAGAGGTATAAACTTGGAAAAGTCGCGGGAATACTGGACGAAGGCCGGAAGGCCTCATCCAGTATTCCAGCGACTTTTCCAAGTTTATATCCCCGATAAAGTCAACAAAAAGGCCATTCATTCCTTATAATTCCAGCATTTGAAATAAATTCATCAAGAAAATGTGTTTATTTTCCGTTTTAATAAGAATTATTTTAACTGCGCCTCACGGTTACGGAAAGTAGTTCGACGTGGGAGTTTACTGGGATATAAATTTTGGACAAAGACTTCCTACGGGCCAATCAAATGTTAGGGAATTGTGTAAATATCTTTGTGCTGGAATTATATAACAGTATACACTAACATTCATATTATTAAACAGACAATAAGGTAAAATATATGGATAATAATGTAGATGGTGAAACTAATATTGATGACATGCCCATTGATAGTCTTACTTTCACAAAAAAATGACCAGCTTCTTTTTTAAATGTTTTTAATGGAAATTAGGGTTAAAACAATATCAGATGCGACCTTCAAAAAAACGACAGACAGACAAAAAATAAACAAACTCATTGAACGAACTTTCTGCTCTGGAGAACGAACACGTATTAAACCATATAACAATTGAGGAAAAGAGAAACGAATTGCAAGAGACAAGACGTATTAAAATGCAAGGTCACTTTATACGTTTCAGAGCAAGATGGATTGAAGACGGAGAAAAGGCAACTAATTATTGTTGTGACCTGGCAAATAAGTATTTCATTAGTAAGGCAATGCAAAACATACAAGCAAGTAATGGTACTATACTAACTGATAAGAATAGCATTATCGAAGACACTAGGACATTTTATCACAAACTTTATTCCGACAAAGAAACTAGTAATGTCAATTTGAACACAATATATAACAATATGGAAATTCCAAAATTGTCCGAAAAACATAAAAATAACATAGAAGGTCAAATTAAGTTGTCAGAAGCAGCGTTTGCTTTGAAAAAAACATGTATATTGGAAAATCCCTGGTTCGGATGGATTTTCTGTTGAATTTTTTTAATTCTTTTGGACGGACCTTCGCTACTTTTTAATTAAATCATAGAATGATAGCTATTCTATTGGAGAAGTATACGTAACTCAAACAGAAGGAATTATAACGTGTATTCCAAAAGTAAATACAAATAAACGGCTCTTGAAAAACTGGCGGCCGATTTCTCTATTAAATGTGGCATACAAAATTGCTTCCGCAACAATAGCGACACGTATAAAAACAATCCTACCATCTATTATAAACGAAGACCAGACTGGGTTTATAACGGACAGTTATATAGGAGGAAATATAAGAACGATATATGATGTATTTGATTATACAGCGAATAATGATATTCCATGTCTCCTATTACTTATTGACTTTGAGAAAGCGTTTGACTCAGTCTCTTGGTCATTTATAAACAACGTCTTAGATTTAATCAATGTTGGTCAATCAATAAGGAATTGGTTCAAAATATTCTATAATACTATAAAATCACGAGTAGTAGTTAATGGACATCTATCATCATGGCTACCCATTGAACGAGGCTGTCGACAAGGTGACCCTCTATCACCATACATACTTGTAATATGCGCCGAAATACTGGCCCATCTGATACGGAATAACCCAAATATAAAAGGTATCAGTATACATGGAAACACCTTCCTTTTATCACAATATGCTGACGACACATCCATATTCTTAGATGGCTCAGCTAGATATTAAACATACTTTATTAGTGTTAAAATTGTATGGGAAAATCTCCCGCCTTGGACTCAACGTCGAAAAAACTAGAATGATATGGTCTGGATCGAAATCTTGTAGTACTAGTACGATATGCAATGTGACACCAATATGCTGGGACCAATATACCTTTACATTGCTAGGCGTACGTTTTTCAAGCAATCTCAGCAGACTGATCTAAATTACACCGCTAAGATTCAAGAAACCTGGTGCAGTGGTCAAAGCGTAATTTAGCACCATTAGGACGAATATCCGTCATTAAGACACTTAGTCTAGCAATATCTAAAGTGGACCATCTATTTGTAAGCTTACCAAGTCCTAACGAGAATGTAATCAAACAACTCAATAAACTATTTTTAGGTATCTATGGGATGGTCCCATAGACAGGATCAAACGTGATGTGGTTATTAAACCGTACCAACTGGGTGGGCTGTCGATGTCAAATATTTTATATCGGCAATGAAAATATCGTGGATAAGAAGAATTTCAAATAGAGATACTAAATGGTTAGATCTGCACCTACATGTTTGCCCTTCTTTGAATGTCTTTATGAAATATGGACCGAATTATATTTATAGAAATATACATAGAATAAATAATGTCTTTTGGAAAGACGTTTATAAATCTTACGATTTTTCGAGCATACTAATACCAACCACTTTTGAAGAATTCATTGCACAACCTATATGTTACAATACAAAATTGCAGGTAGGAGACGAACCGATTGCTGACGAACGGATTCACTCTAATAATATATCGTTAGTACGGGACATGCATAAACCCGATGGATTGTTTTTATTATACGAAGAAATTACCGATAAATACAATATTTCAAACATAAACTTTATAGATTTTAATGGCATAATACATTTGGGATGGAGGTTAGTGCCAGTATCCTGGATTTTCACCATACATATGTTTCACTGTATATGTAATTCATGGCAAAATGTCTAAAATATGCATCGTAAATAGTGAAATTCCGGGAAGCAATGCATGTTTTCACGCAGAATCATCTGCGGCTATGCTGGTTGCATATGTCCATTTTGTCGGCCAGGGACTCATTTTCAACAATTGCAGGTCCTCAACATTCTACACACTTCCGAAAATGTATTGATGCGTTTGAAAAATTGCAATTTTTGAGGAATTGTCAATATTTTATGAAGCAAAACCTTAAGTTTCAAGTTTGTCTTTCAAGCCAGTTTAATTATAAGAATTAATTATTTGGGAATTTAAAACCTCATGGGTAGTATTCATTTCTTACTAAGTTTAATTTAAAATTCCCTGAATGAGTAGGTTTTGTTTGTGTGTTTGTTTGTTTGTTTGATGGGGTTTAATCCCCACACCAACACTGCATGTCTTGGAAAATTAGAATTCAAGGCAAGAACAGCATATATGTAGCTACCTTGTTTTTCTGTGTAAGTTAGGTGTATAATGGGAGATCATTAATTAAAAAGAGACACCATTTGCTATTTTCACTTGTCAAGGGCCATAACTATGTCAATACTACATAAATCCGCATAAAAAAATCCAACTGTACAACTACACATAGTGACAAACATTCCTGTAATATTTCGCAACTCTAACTCAAACACTTTTTGAAATACGCGCTACACAAATGTGTAATGAAAATTGCCCCCGTACTGCATGATTGTGCAAAAAAACAACCCATGTGCACAACTACACATGCTGATTAACATCCCTTTATACTTTCATGCCAGTAACACAAATACGTTTTGAGGTACCGGCAACACAAGTTAAAAATCAGCAATTTTCACTAATTCAAGGGTCATAACTCCGCCCATACTCTATAAATCCGCATCAAAATCACTAGATGCACCACTCTACATGTTGATAAACATTGCTATTTGCATGACTGTAGCTCAAATAGTTTTTCAGTTATGTGCGACAATGAGTTGAAAATCGCCATTTTTCACTAAGGCAAGGACCACAACTCTGCGAATACTGAATGAATCCGCATCTGAAACCCCAGGTGCACAACTTCACATGATGACAAATATTTCCATAAGGTTTCATGACTGTAGCTCAAATTTTTTTTCAGTTATGTGCGACACAATTTTAAATTCGCCACTTTTCACTAAGTCAAGGACCATAACTCTGCGAATACTGGACGGACCGACGAACGGACAACCATGCCAAAAATAATGTCTCCCCATACATGGGGGAGACATAATTCACCCAAACCCATGATGGCCAACAGATGTACTCTACCCAGTTGACCAATGTAATGCCACTAAGTACCCCATCTTACACCATATTTATAAATATTGACAACGTTTCATCTGCAAAAAAACAAAACACAATGTCATATTAATACAATTTGCACTTAAACTTTGAAAGTTTCATATTGACTTACACAAGTTTTGTGTAAGTCATTGCAAATGTAGTTTTTTATAATGTTTGATGACAAAATCAATTATGTCAGGGCCAGAACAAAGCTATGATGAACATCAGAACATCACTCTGAACAGACGGAAATTTAACAATTGTACGTAATTATGTTTTCTGTATTTATAATATCATATCAAAAGCAGATTACATGTCTTTATCCATGTATGAACTTGTACCATTGAGCCAGTCTCTTAACATTCCTTAACAAACCTACAATTTGTCACCACCAATTGCCAAATAATTGGTATTATAGCACAACAGTGGGCAAATGTACATTCAGATTGATATGATTTACTACACAATATTTATTGTACATATCCTACCTTCAATGCTGTATCTGTATATCACGTTATACCACTGATCTCCAATTAAGGTCGTTGACGTGGTAACATTGTAGTCTCCATAGAAACCCCTGAGAACACCACTATCCAGGACAAGAGAGATGGTGGAGTTGAGGGTAGAGAGGACCGGGTATGGTCCAGTTGTGTAATTCTACTCGTGTATCCGGAGTCCAGCTTCAACCACGTCTCAAATGTGAAACTAGAAGAAACGTTGGAAAAAACATAATAATTTCAAATAAGGCCATAGGAAGTTCTTTCTCTGTTAAGCGTCCGCGAGCGGGTATGTTTTGAAAGCGGTTCTGTGAAAAAACAAACACACTGTGTATCTAAAGTTTGCTGGCGCAAATTTAAATGTATGCTAAAAACGTCAGTGTGCATAGGGTTGAGAGAGTTTTATAACATAAATGTAGGCCCTTTTGTGTTTTTACCGTATATGTAAGTAGGTTTTGGTCAACTGGGTGGATGCTTAACATAGAAGATATGGTATGGCCTAATGTTATCAAAACAGATGTCGGTAATGAAACTAGAAAAGTGTTTGTAAAACAAAATTTCACCGCTGTTCAACATGCATGAATACAACAGCAATCACTGAGTGAGTGATTGGAGAAAGAAACATTTTTAGAGTTGAAAAATGGTATAACGGCGGGTGGATCTGTGGGATAGGGGGGACATTTTATGTTTATGTTGACCCCTAGTATGTAGTCCGAGTATTCAGAGAATTGGCCAAACACTGTAGAAAAAAGGGCATAACTGCGGATGGACCGTTGGGAGAGCGAAACGTTTTAGGTTACGCACTCTTGTACTTGATGATAAGGTTATATACCGAATATGAAGAGAATCGGCCAAAAACTTTAGAAGACGGACGGACTGGCAGGCTAAACACTATATGCCACCGACAACTATTGTTGCTTAATACCTGGTCAGAGCATGGAAAAATCAGTATCAGATATGCACTTTATGCAATCTGTCAGTTGTCGACTTTGTCCCGAGAGACGCAACTCGATAGAGATGCAACTCGCGTCTCAGAACTCCCAAGGCCCAAATATCCACAGGTGGAAGAAACGGAACTAGGATCCAATACTTGGCTCTTTTGGAAAACGTTACCCCACCCACCCATTTCCATACAGTGTACATTACTGTGTTTTGCTGTTATGTATCTCTGATTACAAGGATGTTTCATGACTGCAAAACACTAGAATGTGCCATAAAGCACTAACATGTCTGATTTACATTGGAACATCCCAAGGTGTCCGGGTTTGGAGAGGTTCCACTGTACGTGTACATTTACAAAATAAATATTGTTGAATGAGCATAAGAATACACGTATAAAATACCCAATTTTACTTCGAACAGACAGCTCATATCTGCAGTCTGTCCACAGTTCAATCGGTTATAAATCACGACATCTTTCAACTAAATGTGAAACAATCAGCGTAGACTCCGACCAGAACGCACATCCGTGCGATCAAAATCTGAGTCCACACAGCTTGTCATTATAATATTAACTGCATCAGAATATTTTGCAAATTAATATAAATAGTCTTCTGAATTTGACAATAATTGTATGTATTGTGAGATCCAATGGTGTGAATCCTACCAGATCGGACATAACCATGATGACGACAGTCTGATCGGCTCCACACTATAGGTCGCTGACTTTGTTATACATGTACATGTTTGTTATTTATAGATACAAACAAATATATATATAAATAAACGGGTAGTCCACTGACAATTAAAAAAACAAAAACATTACTATACAGCCTTTTCCAAGGCATGCAGACAAGAGTTTGTGAAAATTCCCAAACAGGCTTAATTTCAGGTTCGCTCAAACACAGCCAGTTTCGATTTTGTTCTGCTAATTGACGCCTCTGGCAATAGATTCATGCATTAAGCCCCCACATATATTCACTTTAACCATATGTACGTGTTTAGTATACTGTTAGTTACACGAATTTTCGTTACCAACGTCACAGAGGAATTGCTCTGCCCGAAACAATCCCGCACAACCTGCTTTATGCATCTCCACCTGATTGGTTGAACAAATATAGGAGTATTTATGATACCCAATTCGGGTTTTCCCGTGACGCCATTATTGATTATTCTGCGAATATAACGAAGGAATCCGAAAGTAAATTTCGCGGAAGGCTATGTCGAAATGTTGGGATACGAATCAAAATAAAAGGACGTTTTAGATAGTTTAAAGTTTAACTTAGTCGATGCTACTTATTAATCACAGATTGTAATATTTCAGTTAGTGATATGTATTGCAGTGATCCACATCAATATGTTGAAACTGTAATGGGATTTCGACCCGATTTAACACGTAATTTATGCTTCCACAGCCCACACAAATGTGTGACATTTATTCGGACATACAATTATCGCCTTGTCTGTGGTAACTAACGAAATGTTAAAAGCAGATGCTTGAAGAGAATATATGGTGAAATTTGAAATATATTCGAAATTTGTGGTGTTTGAGCGAGCCCGAAAATACGGCATTTTTGCGAAGCTGTTTCTTGGAAAGGCTGTAAGGCATAGTGTATGGAAATGAGTGGGTGGGGTAACGTTTTCCAAATGAGCCAAGTATTGGGACCTAGGTCCGAGTCTTCCACCTGTGCAAATATCCACTCCCTTGATCATTGCTCACCGATGATGATACCAATGGTCCGTTAGCCGTTATGTGATAATTTGAACGTTATTTTTGCCCTGATTATTAATATTGGCTGGAACCATGACAATGCAAATATCCCATTACCAAACCCACTTTTTCCCTAGTGCGATGCGATTCCCGAACCAAACTTCGTGAACCCCTGCTATGCGACGCACACCATAGCGCGGTGCCTCTCCAATCCATCTTGTGTGATCCCCATCCAATATCATGAGTCATAGCTGTTGTGTGTCTCCCACTCAGCTAGTGTCGCGATCCCCGACTGTGTGACTCCCAACCCTAGCTCCGTGCCCACTCCCACACCTGCTGTGTGATCCCATCCCATCCCTGTCCCCACCCTAGCTTCGGGCCCACCACCCACCCCTGCTGATCCCCATTCAGCTAGTGTAAGGATCTACCCCCAGCTTCGTGACCCACGGTTGTGTGACTTCCAACCTAGCTTCGTGCCCCTCCCACCCCTGCCGTGTGATTCCCACCCCATTATCATGAGTCCTAGCTTTTGTGTTTACCCCGTATTCTTGAAGACAGACGTAACGAATGGTCATTACAATATTACCGTCAATAGTGTGCCGTTATTGACAAATTCGTCGAGATTAATGATGACAAACCAATCAACAACATCGTGTGATGTCATATGGGGCTAAAGTAGGTATTGAAACTTAATCGCAATTTGTGGGATACGAACTGAACTTGCAAATGGCAGTCGCAATGTAAATATTACTATATATATATATATCTCACCTTTCCTTCATGTTCAATGTTGTGACATCATCCAATGTGATGTAATCCCCGACTTCATTCAGGTATAACCCTTGGTTAGTGAGTGCAAGATACTCGGCCTTCAGGTATGACCAAATCATGGGGTATTCGCCAAACTGGAACACCCCCACACGACCCCCGGCGATTGTCGAGTCGTAGATGGCACCCGAGTCTGCGAGTAGTGTTGCCGCACGATACACCTGGAGACTGGCAGATGAAAAGTGTGTTAGGTAAACATGGCAATAATGTCTGGCTACCATAATAACCCTAACTATTCGGACATTATTGGAAGCAAATAAAACATATATGGTTTCCCTACAGCGTGTTCATATTTAGGGTTCGTTTGGCAGTAGTGGTCTAATGATAGTAACAGTGTATTTGGATATAATTTGTGTACGAATATTTATGGTTAATACGGTAGCTTGAAAAGTGTTTCAAGATCAATATGGTTGTTGCTGCCTCTCTGATCGGGGTCTGCACTTCTAACAAACTTTAAAGATCCTTATAATGTTGCAGGAGTGTGCTAGCATATCAGGAATTAGACAGGCCACTATGCCATTTCTCTAGTCACAGTTACAAATCTAAATGTACAATTACTGAACACTTATTTCTTATACCCCGTGGAAGGGTAGTGTGTCAGTATCCATCTGTATGAGGTATTTAGGTCCAAACTATGTATATCGGGATCCTGCCAGATCATGGTCACATGTGTCAGATGGCCTTGGCCAACGTTGTACTGGGTCCTGTGCTTGAGTTTACCAATTGGAAATAAACATGTGGGGAAATTAGTCATGTCTCGGTCCCACCATGGTCGCATGACCTGACGTGGTGTAACTGTGCCAGATGGGCTCGGCCAGAGTTGTACTAGGTGATGTGCTCGAATTTACCAACTGGATATAAACGTGTGGGGAAATTAGTCTTGTCTCGGTCCCACCATGGTCGCATGACCTGACGTGGTGTAATTGTGCCAGATGGGCTCGGCCAGAGTTGTATTAGGTCTTATGCTCGAGTCTACCAACTGGATATAAACAAGAGGAAAATAATAAATGTATCTGCCTTAATTTTCCACAATTTAAATGTATTGCACGGATGTAGTGCATTCCTTTGATCTTCACAGTGTGTTAACTTCATGAGATCATTTTCTGGATATGTCAATCCATTTGTTAAATCTATGAGACACACTGTCTAGTGTGGGTTAATCTGCGGAGACGCACTGCTTATATCTATTTTAACCCCTAGTGGCACATGAAGTCTTAAATACCATTAAAACATGACAAGCTCGTGATTGACAGGCTATGAACACATGACTGGCATCATCTTTGTCATTTGCCATTTCGGATTGATATCCTGAATGCCAAGTTGCAAGGCAGTATGTGTTACAAAAACACAAACATTCTGTTAATTAAGCGAAAATGCTGATTATATTTCGTGGAATGTTAAATATAATTATGATTCACTGTCTACAAGTCTGGCCAGTGTAGATGCCGTACTACGTTCTTGGAAATTAGAAACAAGAATTCCGATACAGAAGCGATGTTGCACAGAAGGAAACAAAACCATCAGAGGAATGCATGTGAGAAATATCCAGAAGTTCCATGAAAAGAAACATTAAGATTAAGAGACGTCATAATAAATGTACCACAATGTGAAGTTTGTGGATGCGGACGACGATGACACGAACAACGCTTACGACAACAGAAAAAAGGCCGACTATAGATGCACCTAGTTTAGTGCGAAAATGATTGGTCGATGCCGAGCTGTAAAATATCAAATAAGATATATTTATAATTTTTCGTAAAAACAGAATGGTGTATACACAGCATGCAAAGGGCTAATACCTTGATTTGTACGCCTTGAATCCCAACCATGTACCGTCGTGTAGAGGTAGTTGTAGTGCCTCCCGTTCCACGACGTAGAATTTCTGATTGAAGGTGTATCTAGAAAATGGATGCCCCACATATCGCTTTGATAATAAACGAGGCAAAGTTCCAATTCCAAAAGGGTAGATAATCCATGACCTGGGTGCCGAATCAACAATCTAAATGAACTGTGCGCATCTAGTCATCATCAGGAAGCGATATACTAAGTTTCAGGTCTATAGCTATTACGGTTTAAAAGTTTTACAAGTTACAAGGCAAAATTGCCAAAATTCGAAGTCGAAAAGGGGGAGATAATCCATAACCTGGGGGTCGATCAAAAATCAAAATAAATTTGCGCATCTAATCATCGTGATTGGGTCCTACCGCTAAACAAACTCGTTTCGCTACTCTCACTCGCTTGTTTAGCGGAAGGACCAAATGACTCGTGCATTATTTCACGATAATCAGTTAACCTGGTTAATTAAATGGTATCCGTTTACCGAAATATAACGGTGACTTATACATGTACCACTCCCTTCTGTAGAGCAGCAGTAGTTTACCCAAATACAACTGTGAATTATACCACTCCGTTCTGTTGAGCGGCAGTAGCTTACCCAAATATAACGGTGAATTATACCACTCCGTTCTGTAGAGCAGCTATACCGGTGAAGTAATACCTCACACCGTTCTGTTGGACGGCAGTAGCTTACCCAAATATAACGGTGAATTATACCACTCCGTTCTGTAGAGCAGCTATACCGGTGAAGTATATCACACCGTTCTGTAGAGCGGCAGTAGTTTACCCAAATATACCGGTGAATTATACCACACCGTTCTGTAGAGCGGCAGTAGCTTACCCAAATATACCGGTGAAGTAAACCACACCGTTCTGTAGAGCGGCCGTAGTTTACCCAAATATACCGGTGAATTATACCACACCGTTCTATAGAGCGACAGTAGTTTACCCAAATTTACCGGTGAATTATACTACACCGTTCTGTAGAATGGTAGAGCGGCAGTAGTTTACCCAAATATACCGGTAAATTATACAACTCCATACTGTAGAGTAGCAGTAGTTTGCCCAAATATGATTGTGAATAATACCATTCCATTCTGTAGAGCGGAAATAGTTTACACAAATATAACGATCAAGTATACCACTCCGTTCTGCAGACTTGCAGCAGTTTACCCAAATATACCTGAGCGTCATTAGTTTACCCAAATATAACAGTGAATTACACCACTCCGTTCTGTAGAGCAGCCATAGTGTACCCAAACATAATGGTGAATTACACCACTCCGTTCTGTAGAGCGGCAGTAGCTTACGCGAATATAACAAAGAATCACACCAATCTGTTATGTGGAGCGGCAGTAGTTTGCCCAAACATAACGGTGAATTACACCACTCCGATCTGTAGATCAGCAGTAATTTACCCGAATATAACGGTGAATTACACCACTCCGTTCTCTAGAGCAACATTAGTTTACCCAAATAATGGTGAATTACACTACTCTGTTCTGTAGATTAGCAGTAGTACTGTAGTAGTTTACCCAAATACAACGCTGAATTACACCACTCTGTTCTGTAGAGTGGCAGTAGCTTACATAAATATAAAGGTTAATTACACCACTCCGTTCTGTACATCTGCAGTAGTTACCCAAATATAACGGTGAATTAGACCACCCCGTTCTGTAGAGCCGCAGTAATTTACGCAAATATAACGGTCAATTACACCACTCCGTTATGTAGAGCAGCAGTAGTTTACCAAAGTATAATGGTGAATTACACCACTATGTTATATAGATTAGTTGTAGTTTACCCAAATATAACGGTGAATTATACTATACCACTGCGTTCTGTTGAGCAGCAAGAGTTTATCCAAATATAACGATGAATTACACCACTCAGTTCTGTAGAGCAGCAATAGTGTACCCAAATATAACGGCGAAATACATCACTCCGTTCTGTAGATTGGCAGCAGTTCACATGAATATAACAGTGAATTATACCACTCCGTTCTGTAGAGCAGCAGTAGTTTACATTATACCACTCAGTTCTGTAGAGCGGCAGTAGTTTATCTAATTATAACGATGAATTACACTACTCCGTTCTGTAGAGCGGCCGTAGTTCACCCAACTAAACGGTGAATTATATCACTCAGCTATGTAGAGTAGCAGTAGTTTACCCAACCACTCCGTTCTGTAGAGCAGCAGTAGTGTAATCAAATATAAAGGTGAATTGTACCACTCCGTTCTGTAGTGCCGTAGTAGTTTATACAAATATACCTGTGAATTACACCTCTCCGTAATGTAGAGCAGCAGTAGTTTACCCAAATATAACAGTGAATTATAGCGCTCTGTTCTGTAGAGTAGCAGCAATTGACCCAAATGTAACGGTGAATTATACCACTACGTTCTGTAGAGCGGCAGCAGTTTACCAAAATATAACGATGAATTATACCACTCCGTTCTGTACACCACTCCATTCTGTAGAACAGCAGTAGTTTACCGAAATATAACTGTGAATTACACCACTCCGTTCTAAATAGCGGCAGTAGTTTACCCATGTATACCGCTCCGTTCTGTAGAGTGGCTGTATGTTACCCAAACATAACGATGAATTAGACCACACCGTTATGTAGAGCGACAGTAGTTTACCCAAATAGAACGGTGAATTACACCACTCCGTTCTCTAGAGCGGCAGTAGTTTATACAAATATAACGGTGAATTATGCCACTCCATTCAGTAGAGCAGCAGTAGTTTACCCAAATATAACGGTGAATTATACCACTCCGTTCTATAGAGCGGCAGTAGGTTACCCAAATATAACGGTGTATTATACCACTCCTTTATGTAGAGCAGCAGAAGTTTACCAAAATATAACGGTGAATTACACCACTCCATTCTGTAGAGCAGCAGTAGTTTACCCAAATATAACGGTGAATTATACCACTCTGTTCTATAGAGCGGCAGTAGTTTACCCAAATATAACGATGAATTACACCACTCCGTTCTGTAGAGCAGCAGTAGTTTACCCAAATATAACGGTGAATTATACCACTCCGTTCTGTAGAGCAACAGTAGTTTACCCAAATATAACGGTGAATTACACCACTCCGTTATGTAGAGCCGCAGTAGTTTACCCAAATATAACTGTGAATTACACCACTCCTTGCTTTAGAGCGACAGTAGTTTACATTACTCTCGTGTTTCCCTTAGATGTGGCTGTGATTGGAGAAATGGGGCTTATGTTTTTGTTATCAGTGTAGATCCAGATCAGCATGTGCATCCGCAGTCTGAACAGGATATGCATTGTTCGCCATTCCATCAATGAAACTATACTTCTACCAAGCAATGTAGATTGTAACTAAACGGTACATAACTCACTTGAATCCTGATAATCCCACAGGTTGACGTAACGGACCAAGGCTCATAAATACATTTAATATGCATAGAAGCATAAGTAAGTGGAAACAAATTAAGCTAAACAAACGTAAACTGGAGTAAAAAATGTTAGCTTATTTGTTCTTATGTATTGGTATATTTAATATATGCATATACCTTGGTCCGTTACTTCAACCTGTGGATAATCCACTGACACTCATTAAATAAATAGCATAATAAACAAACACTACTACATGCTGCTAATCTAATGCAACTATCAATTATTGAGCTGTTAACCCTTTCACCCCTAAGTAACTGGAATGGAATTTGATATGTTAATTGTGTAACCAATCCAATGGACACACAATTATTTTCAGACTAGTCCATTTATAAAAATGGGGTGTTTTTGTTATAAACAAATATGAACCTAATAGTAAATAGTGCAGATCCTGATGAGACGGCTCGTCACGAGCCGGTTCATCTGGATCTGCACTGTTTGCATAAACCGCTACAGAGGGCTTTCGGGTTCAAAGGGTTAAGGAGTGGATATTAGGTGTGTGTCCACTTACAAACATTTCAGTCATACGAAGTTTAGTGAAACGGCCCCATGGAGCTTACCGGTATGGTATATGTGACCAGGACCAGTGTAGCTCCCGATCAATCAAATAAAAATTGCATGTAGGTTGACAACAATCTACATTGCTATTGATTGTGAGAAGACTGATGCGTGTTTCATTGATGAAATGGTGAACATGCAGTGCGGCTGCACAGGCTGATCTGGATTTACACTGGTCGCAAAACCCATAAACCCCATTTATCCAGGCACAGCTACAAATGTATGCTTTGCTGAACATATACATGTATATGTATTTGGGTTCATCGTACAAAATCAAGGTAAATACAAATATATACACCACATATGACAGACTGTAGACACATTTACCCTGTGTTCTCTTTAGGTTTAGCTGAAACCGTGTTAGAGTAAACAATGTACTCAGAATTTATTGGTGTTAACGGCCCATCAACAGTTAATGTCATTTAAGACTGGGCCAATGGGTTCGATCCCGTATTTAACCTACACTTGATCAGTCGGCCATCGCACCATGTCCAGTATAGCACTTGATCAGTTGGCCATCTCACCATGCCCAGCATAGCACTTGATCAGTCGGCCATGCCGAGTATAGCACAGTATTGCCTAGTATAGTAACTGATCAGTCAGCTATCGCACCATGATTAGTTTAGCACTTGATCAGTTGTCCATCTAACCATGCCCAGTATAGCTGTTGATCGGTCGGCCATGCCGAGCATAGCACAGTATTGCCTAGTATAGTAACTGATCAATCAGCCATCGCACCATGATTAGTTTAGCATGGGACCAGGTGGGTGGGGGCAATGTGATGTTTGCAATGGACATTGTTTTGTGTCACATGTCCGAGTCTTCCACCTGCGATCCCATGTACAGGCTTTCACAATTGCATCAGTGTATATTCCGTTTACGAACGGCAGCACGCATGATTCGTGAATTGGCTGGTGATGCGGATATTCGGGCCAACCTATATGTACACTTATCACACACGTGGTCTCAGCTGCGAACCAAATTGCATTATACAGTTGATCCTCTCTAAACCCAGGGGCGGATCTAGAGGGGGGGGGTCCCGAGGTTGCCCCCCCCCACCCCCCCCCCCCACCCCGTTCAGCCACGGAGTTTACATATATCACAGTTTACCACCAGTTGGAGTCTGAATTTAAATGCCGTAAAATACTGGAAAATGCATTTCGAAGAGCTCGAAAATTGGACAACCCCCTAGTTGCGAGTTGCGAACGGTAACTCTTGCCAATTACTCCATACCGTCCGTAGCTAACTACGGACGATACAAGAGTTACCTTCGTAACTAGACAACCCGCCACCCCCCCCCCCCCGTTCCCTAAATGAAATGCTGGAACCGCCACTGAAACCGAACACATAGATAAATTAGTGTGCTTAATTTTGATATATTTGGTTTCCATTAATCTCCAACGATAATGTCTGTTCATGATCACAAAGCACTCACGCGTGTCTTGAAGTAGTCATATGCATGTTTCACAGTGGAGCCTACCTAAGCCGGACACCCTGGGAGGTCCCCAAGGTGTCCGGTTTAGAGAGTGTACCTGTATCGTACCTGTATAACATTTCGCAACATGTTTACATGTCAACTAAACAATGCGTAACTACACTGCATTTCATCGGTAAAGAAGAAACAAAGTTTGAAAATAATTGGATAATTAGCGACTGAAATATTGATGAAGTGCCGGCATAAATTACAAGACTAAATTACTTCCTCGCACGCGATGATCAGATTGCTCGGCACCCGATGTGTCAACATCGATACCATCTTCAATAGATATCCGATACTGCATGATCGTAAGAACTGCATTCTTACCTGTTTTAGCGTCATTATGTGTATAACTATTTAATAATGCATGATGCGGTGGATGGGGGTAAGTGTGTGGGGGGGGGGGGGGGGGGGGGGGGGGGGGGGGGGGGGGGGGGGGGGGGGGGGGGGGATCCCAAAACATAACGGAATATTTACATCGAAAAATAATAATATATCCCTCCCTGAAATTAGAATAACCTAACCTGGCGCCACGTCCATATCACACCAAAGTCACTTGGCCCCTTCCCCTAAAAGTAATAGGATTGCGAATAATCGTAATACTCACATAATATAAAGGGTATAACCAGATGTACATGAGGCTAAACCAGGGACCCGTTTCACTAACAAATCTTAGTTTGTTCATAAATTCGAATTTAAGTTATACAATCATGTAACTTATGACAAAAGCTATGACCGACTTATTTGATCATTGCTTATTTGGTTTCACAAAACAAACTTAAGACGGTCATAACATGTCCGTCATAAGTTACAATTTAATCATTTTAATTGGTTTTATATGTTTGGTATGTGCCACGCGGATTCGAGTCCCGCTCGGGGCTCTTATTTTTATGATGACTTTACTTTCCCTTTATGTGTTTTGACATCTAAAATAGCGGAATTTCAGGCCTATTGTTGAATATTATTTATTTAAAAAAAATAATCTCATGTAGACTATAAATTATTTCTCAATATTCCTACGCCATTGAATACATGTGGATATATGTATTGCCAACTAGTGAACCTTATACTGTAATATAAACTGGCATGAAACAGCAACAGAAGATACATTTAACAATGTTGTTTATTGTTGTTGTTTTTTTCCAATTCCAATAAAATGATAGTTCGACCATTTTGAAATTGTACATAGATTACCTCATTAACTTTAAATTTGGTCGCATATATCAAGTTTCAGAGTTAGTAGAACACGTGTACTGACGATGATTAATAATATGCCCGGTCAGATATGGATGCATCTTATACAACTACCGAATGACATATTATATTTATTTGAACTTGGCACGGGTAATGTTATGTATGCACTATTTGAGTATGTGGCACACATATAGGATTGCCCGATCCACCACAAATGCAGTGTATTGACTCGTTGACCAGTGTAAGAATGGATTAACGTGCACATGCATTCAGTGGATTATAGTAAATGCAGCTGACATCGTTTGTATGTTCTGTAAAGAAAGAACAAACAGTCAGACAGTCAATCAGGCGGATGGACAGACGGACGTCCATACATGACACACCATTAGGTGGTATATTCATCGATATTAAAGATAGGAATGACCACCTAAGAAAACATAGGCTTAGGTTACGGAATAAGTTGCATTGTTTTCGTTTGTCTTAGGCCATACCTCCAACCACCCAAAACCCCAAATATGAGCCAGGACAAACGGACGGATGGGACGGACGGACGGACAAACAGACGAACATATTGAAAGACATAGGGACAGGCGGACACAATGTCGGGGCGTGGCCTGAGACAAAAGAAAACAATGGACTTCTTCAGTACCTCTTAAGCCTATTGTCTCTTATTTCTTAAGATTCCTGTTTGTAAACACTGGATGTGCCCCCTAAAGCGGCCCTCACATATCAGCCATCGTCCGCGCGATTTTTCCAATCGCAGGAGTCGCCGGGAGATTTACAATGTTGAGCCCGTGGATGAATCGAGCGAATTTCATGTCTGTGACGAGTGCTTCACATATTAGACGGGGCCCGGGCGGTGCTATTAGAACATTGTATCGCAGTGGAGACAGTGCGCCCGCTAGGGCGTCGGCCGGACGCCGCTAGATAATCTGGCGGGCGCCGGCTGATTAAAGAACAGATCGGTAGGCGTCCTGGTGGGATCCGTGAGGGGGCCGTGAGGCTATCGTAGGGTGGCCGTGAGGGGCCCGTGAAAATCCCACGGTGCCCGGCGATTTTTTTTCCAATAATTTTCGTCAAAATCTTCATGCGGCCGCCAGATCACTGATCGGTTTCCGGCAGGCCACCGGGCTGGGCCCTAGCGACGTGTCTACGGGCTTGCCACGACCTAAAATCGCGCTTGGAAAATCGCAGATTTGGAAGTCAGGTTTTCACGCCCGCTAATTATCGCAGCGGAGCCCGTAGAAATCGGGCAGCGTCCGGCCGGACGCCTCGCGAAAATGCCCTTTTTGGCCCGTTTTAGGCGCCGCGACCGATATGTGAGGGCCGCTTAAGGGGTGTAATGCAACGTCGTCCAGACCGACGGACGTAGAGACGTAAACAAACGCGCAGTCTGATCAGGGTGGACAGCTGGCTGGCAGGCAGGCAATACTGACACACTGGTGTTTGCCACATACAGACAGACAGACATACGGTTCGGTACAAGCCGGCTCATCTGGATCTACAGTGATTTGCAAATGTTGTCGATAACAGGGCATACTGAATAGTGGTAACGTAATGACCTACATAACATACAGCAATGCACGGGTAACTAGCACAGGTGTGGCCATCTATAAGTAAACATGTATGGTTTATATGGCACATAAATGCTAAAATAGTACGTATGAACAGAGCCTTTACCTGCTGTCAGTGAATTGTTTTCTCCACCTCTGCTCACATGGGGGCAGCCATCTTTCTTTATTTCATATGTTCCGTCTTAAATATTTAAGTTATGCTAGCTACATGTAAATGTCTTATTTTTCCATCTTAAATTTCGATTGTCGTTCTTGCTAAGATGTTTTCTGAAACGGACTAAGCACGTACTCCGGACTTAAGAAACGGGTCCCTATTCTCTCAAAACTCCAGATAAGCTGCGTATTACCCTATTGAAATTGCCAAAAAACGAATTAAAATCAGAAGTAACGAGTATCAAAAAGCAAGGAAAAACTGATGGTATCTTTATCATGTTGCAGAAAACAATAAACAGACCACAAATATATCATATTTTTCTTATTTTCCATGAAAACAAAGCTTGGTATTTCATTAGAATTGTCAACAAGGAGACAATTCTAATGAAATGCCAAGATATGTTAATGTGCAAAAAGTAGTGTGATTTTATTTTACCCAATTAAAATTTTCAAATACATATACCCAATTGTTTCAGAAATGATAGAGTGACAATACTCAATTACTCAATTACTAATTCCTTATCTGGAGCCCTGGTTCTCTGGTAATTAACCTACCTGAATCTATAAATTCTTTCAACACACTCTAGACGGATCCAGCATATCCACAGTCCAATATCCGAGCCACACACGCACGCACGCACGCACGCACGCACGCGCGCGCACACACACACACACACACACTATAGTGACAATACTCAATTACTAATTCCTTATCTGGAGCCCTTGTTCTCTGGTAATTAACCTACCTGAATCTACAAATTCTTTCAACACACTCTAGATGGATCCAGCATATCCACACCAATATCCGAGCCACACACACACACGCACGCACGCACGCACGCGCACGCACGCACGCACGCACGCACGCACGCACGCACGCTCGCTCGCACGCACACACACACACACACACACACGCACACACACACTCTGTAATGCCTGTGTATTATGAATTATTTTGACCTCAACATGAACTGGTGGATTACACCATGTGACCAAGCGCAATGAACAGGGTCATGATGTTTGACCAGTGAATCTCCGCCCAGCATAGGCAGCCCAATTACCTAACCCTTAAAGGCGGGAACCAGATAGTGTTGTCTGCTGTTTGTTAATAATTATATATACCTATTTTTTAACAATAAACATATTTTGGCGGCACATGAGAATTGTCTCCATAGGAGATAATTATTATGAGATCAAAACATGTTTTTATCGAGAAAATTCGAAAATAAAAAATAAACAGCAGACGACAACATTTAATTCAGCATTGTAAGGTCTATAGATGGCTATACAGATGGTAGAGTAGGGTACATGTAGCTGGCTTGTGCCAAAAACAACTGTGATAGGCCATGAGATTTTGCACGTAAGAAGATGCGCGATATCTCATGCAAAGTACAAAATTTAAAATATTTTCCGTAAGCGACGTCGAAAGTTCAGAGCATATACGGAATTTGTCAACTTTCGACGTAATGTTCAGAAAATATCATAGGCATGTAGATTCTGCTAATATTTTTCATAAAAATTCACATATCAATTTATGTAAAATTTAATCACATGGCTTGTCTCATATTCAAACGTTCAGATCAAATGTAGAAGAATTCCGCATTTGATATGAACATGTCAACTTTCGATGTTATTTACAGAAAATATGACAGTTACATCTGTAAATTATAAAAATGGCACACCTTCTTAGATACAAAATCATATGGCTTGTCTCATATATTCTGGTTACAGATGCAAATTTGAAGGTATGAAGAATATTTTTGAGCCGCCAGCTGAGAAAACAAGAAATCTGTAATACTGATGGATATACAAATGTACCCGTTAAAAACTGTAATGCAAACAAGAGTTGTCAGAAGACAAGGACACGCGCCTGGTGATGCTTTATTGTAATGACTATCAAGAAGCTGTGTGAAAGAAAACTGAAATTAAAATAAATTTCACCCAATGTTAAGTTTGCGAAAGCGCTAAGATTGTGAAATTGACCTTGCGGTTAGCGGGAGCCTGACGGTTATGGATTTGGCAGGCAGGATAGAGAACCATTAGAGCATTCCGTGTAAAATATCCAGAAGAGCAGTGAAAGCAAACATAAATTATAAAAAAAAATCCCCCAACATTACGTTTGTGAAAGCACTAATATTCTGACCTTGAGTGTCGTGGTTTTGACATGGCATGAAAGATAATCATTAGAGAATGGCATGTGTGAAATATCAAAACGTTTGGTGGCGGGAAACAGAAATTCGTTAAGTTTGTGAAAGTACATAGACCTTGGGGTTGGCGGGGGTCTGGGCGGGGTGGATTTGTCACAGCATGATGGACACTTATTAGAGAAAGGCATGTGTGAAATATCAAAACGTTTGGTGAAAGGAAACGTTTAGTTTATGAAAGCACGAATACTGTGAACTTGACCCTGGGGTTAGCGGGGGTATGAACATCATGGATTCATTACAGCATTATAGCGAATCATTGCAGAAAGGCATGTGTGAAATATCAATACGTTTGGTGAAAGGAAACAGAATTTATAACAAATTTCCCCCAACATTAAGTTTATGAAAGCACGAAGACTGTGAACTTGACCTTGGGGTTAGCAGGGGAGTATCACAGCATATTAGAGAATAATTAGAGAAAGGCATGTGTGAAATACCAAACGTTTGGTGAAAGAAAACAAAAATTATAAAAAAATCCTCAACTTTAAGTTTTCAATTTTTGAAGACGGACGGACAGACGCCGACTAAGACGCTGCGGGTATATGCCATAAACTCTCGATCCTTTCTTCGAAAGGCGCGTATAATTTGTTTAAGTTTAATACAAACGTCTAAGTCATTTGACCTTGACCTTGGGCACAGTGGTCGCAACAGTGGACACAGAATTAAAATATGGATGATGACTAATAATCATATGAAGTTTCAAGCTAATCCAACTTGCGGTTACAGAGATAGTTGCAGGTACCCGAAAACATTAACAGCTTCCACAGATGTATCATTGTGTACTCCTTGGTTTACGACAGTAACCATGGCTAAGTGAGTGAAAGACAAACGGGATAGCCCCTGTGCGCCTGCACAGGATGATCAGCAGCCGATTTCATCAAAATTGCAATGTATACTTATCTAGCAAAGTATACTTTGAGGGAGTAATCATTTATTTTCCCCAAAATGCATTATTTCATATAGAACTAACCACTGTATATATTTGATGATTAAAAGTATGCAGAATTATTATACGGAATGAATTTATTACATTATCACAGCCAAAATGGCTGTGGTAATGTAATAAATTCAGTATAATAAAAATTACTAAATTTATCCTTAAATTGAAAATGTCTCCCTCAAAGTCGACTTTGCTAGATAAGTATGCTTTGCAATGTTGGTGAAATAGGCTACTGGGGCTATGCTGGTGACATATATAGTAGCTAAGATTATATCAACAGATGCATGATGGAGACTTGATTTAACCAGATTATATGAACTATTGAATACATCAGTGGAAGATTCAGGGTGTAGCCCAGAAGGCCCGGCCTCCCCCTTTCAGGATTCCAGATATCGTTTTGCAATTGAGATTTTTGCAATCTGTAAACAAATATAACAATAACTGTCAAATAAGGGTGATATTATCAGATCAAGGTCTTGTTGCGAACGGTATCTACTGCAATCTACTCCCGTCCGTCCGTACGGACGGTACGTGAGTAGATTGTAAGAGTTGCCATTCGCAACTAATCAAGGTTCAGATATTATAGAGAGCCCATTCACAATGTGCCTTATCACATGAGCATTATGTACTGAAAATAACGTCGTTTTGAATTTACAAATAGCTATTTTACATTTGTTCCAGAGCAGAGGTGAATGAGGATGAGGGTTGTGCGGGGATTGGATGGGGGAGATTGTCAGGCGTGGGAGCATACTTTCCTAGAAAATGTTTAGGGATTTGAGGACAATTTAGGTCTCTGACTTCATGAATGTATACAACAATATACACATGCAAGTATTCGGTGGTGAAGCCTTCATGTTCCATGAAGAACTCGAATATCATGTAAAATGACGGAGGACTGGTTGCAGTCTTTGTTAATCATTTGCATCTGTTCAATGAAGTCGTTTACCGTACGCGTAGAATACCGTAGAATCGTTGAGCAGGAGCACTAGGCTCAGAAGGAAGGATCATTGATACTTTTTAAGCTTACATCATTGTATCTTCTTGATAAAACTGCATTGTTTTGGACTTGTACATATGTTCTGTTTAAACACACACACTTGGAACAGATCTGGTAGTCTTCGGTACTTTCGTTACCCCATTAGAGGCAACACACTTCTTAGTAGAAATACTGATTCTCGTCATTGTCCCAAAGCTTGTCAATCTGATGTTTGAAACAGTTGACGGTGTTTGCTGATATAACAGCATATGGTAAGATGTTCCATTCTGATATAATTCTCTGAGAAAAGCTTCGGAGTCTGTAAATTGTTTCACATCTAGGTTTCGCTAATTTATAACTGTGACCTCGAGTCCTGGTTTCAATAATTTTAAAACATTGGATAATGTCACATCTTTGTCGTCTTTGAGCTAAGCTTGGTAATTTGAGTGATGTTATTATTCATGGTAGGGTTTGTCTTGCAGTCCTGGTAAGAGTCGGGTAAGCATTCGCTGCACTCCTTCCACACTCTCTATTTCTTTCCGCAGGTATAAATACCACACAGCGTTACCATATTTCAAATGTGGTCACACAAGTGCTTTGTAAAGTCTTACATAGGAGTATTTGTCGAGGTATTCAAATGACCTACTTATTAGTCCCAATATACTGTTTACTTTTTTCACTTTACACGAAATATACTTATTGAATGTCAGGTTATCTTGCAATATAATACCGCGATCACATTCTTCATTTACTTTGCACAATGTATCCGAGTTCATGGAATATTCATATGTATTATAGCCTTTCCATAATGTATTACTTTACATTTTGCAATATTGAATTTCAATTCCCATGTTGTGGCCCAACTACTGATAGTATTTAAATCGACTTGTAGACTGTTACAATTGTCTGTAGTTTCGTAAACTTTAGTGTCATCGGCAAAAATCTTGATCTTGCTGCTGATAATGTTCGGCAAATCGTTGACATATAGAATAAACAATATCGGTCCAAGGACGCTGCCCTGAGGAACACCGGATAATACATCTTTCCCCTCTGAGCTATGACCTTTCACATTTACACATTGTTTTCTTCCACTAAGAAAATCATCAACCTAATTCAAAACACTTCCCTTTATCCCGTCTGCTGATAATTTCTGAACAGTCGTTGGTGGCTCACTTTGTCGAAGGCCTTTGCCAAATCTAAATATACCGAGTCCCAAGATTGATTTTTTTCTACGTAATCCGACCAATCTTCTAACACACCCAACAGGTGCGAAAAACCGAATTGTTGGTCAGATAGTAAATTATTCCGATCCAAGTGGTCATGCAAGCATTCTCGATCTAATACTCTTCTCTAAACATTTGCACACTATAGAGGTAAGACTGACTGGTCTATATAGTTAACGGTAATGGTTTACTATGTATACCTTCTTTAAATAAAGGAGTAACTTTTGCATACATGTATTTCCAATCACTGGGTATTTTACCACAAGTCACAGATTTCTGAAATATCATGGAAATAGGCTTAAACATACATTTCGACACATGTTTCAACACATAGGGGTATATATTATCCGGTCCCATAGACTTTGTAGTATTCATTACAGACAATAACTTGTCAAGTCATCTACTTCTGGTATATTAGAAAGGTCTTCACGAGTAAAAACACTTTAAAATAAGTTATTTAATTAATTTTCATTTTCCCTATCACTAGTTGTAAATGAGCCATCACTCTTCTTTAAGTTCCCAATTGATGATTTAGTTTTCGTCTTCTTAACATTTCTCCAGAAATGTGTTGGTTCAGATTTTGCGCAAGAAGCTATCTTTTTTCATATTCAACATGTTCATTTACTTCATTTAGTATTTCCTTGTAATCCTGGAGGTCTACGTCCCTCTATGTGGCCCACGCATGTCGCTTTCTCTAAATATATTTCAATACTTCGGGAGTCATCCAACTTGGTTTAGGTTTACATCCTGGTCTGGGTTTTTGGCACAAACGTCTCAATACTGTTTTCATATTGCTCCTTAAAGTCTGTCCACATTTCCACAACGTCTAAGTTCTCAAGTCTTTCATCGCAATTGATCACTTCCCATTCACGTTGAAACCCTAACACATTACGCTTAGAGTATTTTTGTTTTGTAACATTACTCTGAATTTCATCATATTAAGTACATGCATAATCAAACATAATTGTAGCATGATCACTAACTCCAAGTTTATGCTACTTGTTTTATACTTTTCTTCTTATGGGCACGGCACGAAAACTGGTAACTCACCTGGATACATGTGTAGCGGTGACGAGTCCTCGAATAAACCCAGAATAAAGTTGCTATTTGCACACCCATCATGTAGTATGTGTGTAACTACAGCTGCATCTATAAAACAGTTGACGAGTGTTCGATTACACCAGGGTATAGTTGCTACTTGAACAATTAGCAGCTTGGGTCCAACTCGATTTGGTGATCATCGACAATTACAAAGTTTGAAACAACATAGCTAATACCATAATGTCGTTTTCAGACACGGGGTGTTTGGAACATGACGCGAGAGGGTGGATCGTTTTAATATATTTATTCTGTTTGAGATGTTCGTCTCTGAATTTGTTCAAGTCGGCAGATGCATATGTTGTATAAAGTTACTATAACATATTTTAGATGTGAAGAATCACAATATTTTCATTAGACACAATTTGATTTAACATATTGATCAGTTGGCAAATTTACACTACTATATTTTATTTATCCATGACGATAAATTTTTCTCTACGCGGCGATATCTGAAAACCAGAGTACTTTTGTATGACCTACATTATCTGTATTGCCGGTGTCTTCGTGTAGTGTTGTTGTCCTTCATATATAACCGAATAACTGTGTTAACCTTATGGTGCTTACATAGTATAACCAACTTGTTTCACCGGCGCCATGCATGGCAAATGTCTATACCGTACAGAATCCGTGTGAAACAGTCAATATCCGGACCGTACAGACATATTTTTGCTTCACTGGCTTCCTGAGTCTTTACCGTCCAGTGGTTTTCCAAGTCATTTTTCACAATTAAAGTGTGGAAACGAGGGGCACATATTCGGAAATAGCATCAATCGATGATGTAATATCAAGTGCCAGATTCGAAATGCATGCAGAAATGACCGTATACGAGCACAGTAAAGACCATCCTCTCGCTTTGTTTTCAAAATGTTCACGTTTTTTGGTCGTTCATTGCTATTATTAGCGAGAGATGGACCCTGACAAGAGCAACCGAGGGTTAAGACAACATTTGTAGAGGATTACCACGTTTAGTTCGTGATGTTTTATAGTTTTAAAGGGGAACACAGTACAAATTGAAGCACTTGCCTTTCAGGTTTTTTCGTCAGCCATCTTGTGGATGTCTTAATTTACATGCCCCTACAGTACATCGTAACGTTGAATTACACCACCGTCTGATTACCATCCGTCAGAGCAGCAGTTACTGTAGTTTATACAAATATAACGGTTGAATTATTACCACTCAATTATGTAAGCATAGTAGTTTACCAGATAACGAACCATCATTATGTAGAGAGGTGTTTATACAAATATAACGGTGGATATACCACTCCGTTCTGTAGAGCAGCAGTAGTGTCCCAAATATAACGGTGGATTATACTCCGTTCGTAAGGCCAGTGAATTACCCAAACATAACTGAATTACACTCCAATTACACTACTCCGTTCAGTAGAGCAGCAATAGTTTACCCAAATATAACATTAAATTACACCACTCCGTTCTGTAGAGCGGCAATAGTTTACCCAAATATAACGGTGAATTACACCACTCCGTTATGTAGAGCGGCAGTTGTTTATTAAATATAACGGTGAATTACACCACTACGTTCTGTAGAGCAGCAGTAGTTTACACAAATATAATCATTATGGTGAATTACACCACATTGTTCTGTAGAGCGGCAGTAGTTTACCCAAATATAACGGTGAATTAGACCACACCGTTCTGTAGAGCGACAGTTGTTTATACAAATATATCGGTGAATTACACCACTACGTTATGTAGAGCAGCAGTAGTTTAGCCAAATATAATGGTGAATTACACCACTCAGTTCTGTAGAACGGCAGTAGTTTACACCATTCTCGTGTTTCCCTGATATGTGCTTTGACTGGAGAAATGGGGATTATGTTTTTCCTTGAACAAGTGTAGACCCAGATCAGCCTATGCATCCGCACAGTCTGAACAGGATACACACTGTTCGCCATTCCATCAATGAAACGCCTGTCATACTGACAAGCAATATAGATTGTAAATAAACGGTACATAATTCACTTGAATCCTGATAATCCCATAGGTGGAAGTAACGGACCCAGGTTCATAAAAACATTAAATATACCTAGAAACATCAATAATTGGAAACAAAACAAGCTAACAAAATTGTAAGATGGAGTAATAAAAGGTTAGCTTAATTTTTCTTTAATATATTTATAGACATTGGTCCGTTACTTCAACCTGTAGATAATCCACTAGCAATCATGAAATAAATAACATAAAAACAAACAATGCTGCTAGTCTAATGCACCTATCAATTATTGAGCTTTTAAGGAGTGGATATTAGGTGCGTGGCCATATCACTATCGTATAATTCTACTTCCTTACACAGAAATTAGACACCATTAGAAATAACCCTTTCATCCCTAAGTCACTGGAATGGACTGTGATATGTTAATTTTCTGCTCAATCCAAACATCACAGAATGATTTTCAGACTGTCCATTTATAAAACCTTTTTTTTTTTCTAAAATAAATATGAAAATTACTTACAAAAAGTGCAGATCCTGATGAGACGGCTCGTTACTAGCCGTATCTTTAGGATATACACTGTTTGCTGTTTGCAAACATCACAAAAGAGGTTGTGTTAGTTTAGTTCAAACAATATTTATTTCAAATTATGGCAAGTGATTTGGCCCTCACATACGTCTTTGTCATGTTGTATGTGACAGTTGAATCGGGTTATACCCCTTATGTGAGTACTACGATTATTCGTAATCCTATTACTTTTAGGGGAAGGACCAAGTGACTTTGATGTGGTATGGACCGGGCATCAGATCAGGAATATTCTAATTTCAAGGCTGATGCGATTGATTGGTATGGGTATTGGCTGTGTATGAAACGAACAACTACATATTGGATGTCCGAGACATCATCTGGGATGCAGTTATTGTAATTAAAGATACTACACAACATTTAGAAAGAAGTTTCCATTATACATTGTACATACTAGTTTAATTAATATGACCCATTACATGCGGAATACACCTATATAGGTATGACATGTTTTAAAGATTTTATTTTTTTATTTCTCAATGAAAGTATATGTTGCGACCACTCATTTGAACCGTCTCATCGAGACGGTTCAAATGGTGGTCACGACATACATCTGAGTTCATAGAAGGAAATTATTTAGGATGTTCCGTAAACATAATGACATATCCTCAGCATGAAATGGGTATAGTTAAATTAGTAACCATCGATTGCAAAAACAAAACAAGGATTCACAAGGCTAGTTTTTTTTCAGTAATAATTTTTTGTTTTACCAATCATAGCAGGGGGGCAGGGGCGCCGGAAGCATCATAAGATTGGTCCGGCGGATCGACTGGGTGCCAGCTTAACGGGCCGAATCCCATATTTCACCTGTTGTGATGTGGGGGAAATCAGAATGAGTATTTACAGAAAAAGAAATTCTCGATGAAAATATTCCGTTCTGATTATTCGATTTACCCCCTACTGCAACAGGTTAAATACGAGATCGAACCACTTGGCCCGGCCTTAAATGACCTTAGCTGTTGATAGGCCTTTAAACACCATTGACCAAACATAATTTAACCCAGTCTATGTAAGATACTGATTCATATGTATGAACATTTGTCAACCTCTGTTCTATTTTCTGATGTTACCACTCATTTGAACCGTCTCGATGAGACGGTTCAACTGAGTGGTAACAACATACACTTTCTGTGAGTAATAATAATACTTGTTATTTACTCCTGATAAAGTGTGCATTAGCAATGATCGTTTAATACCAATGTCAATATGGGTGTATTCTGGTAAATAGCACTTTATTGGAGTAAAGGAACATATGTCTTGTTGGAGCCGCCTTTATATTTTCTTTATTTCTCAATACAAGTATATGATTTTACCACTCATTTGAACCGTCTCGATGAGACGGTTGAACTGAGTGGTAACAACATACAATTTTGGTGAGACATAAGAATAATAGTTTTTTGCTCAAGATAAATTGTGTATTTTCAGCAGTGGTCGTTTATCAATATGTGTGTATATGGTAAAATAGCATTTTATCGGAGTAAAGGAACATGTCCTTCTTGGAGACGTGTGGTAATTAAATTATTGTAGAACGAAATTATTGTAGATGTGCGTAGATTCATGGTGACTTAATAGCGATTATATTACATTCTAAATAACTCCAAGATCTAAGTTTACACTAACACAGGTAAGAACTTTTGTTTTCTTTTCTTTTATTTGTTTTCAATAGTTCACCTGGAATGCAGTGGATGACATTGTCTCAGATATGTGCAGAAGTGATGAAACATATTAGTAAAACTAATTTGTTTATATTTTTTGTCTAATTTTAGAGCTGAATTTCTTTTTCTGTAAATACTCAATTCTGATTTTCCCCACATCACAACAGGTGAAATATGGGATTCGGCCCGTTAATCTGGCACCCAGTCGATCCGCCGGACCAATCTTATGATGCTTCCGGCGCCCTGCTATGGATTGGTAAACAAAAATTATTACTGAAAAAAAAACTAGTCTTGTGAATCCTTGTTTTTTTTTGCAATCGATGGTTACTAATTTAACTATACCCATTTCATGCTGAGGATATGGCATTATGTTTACGGAAAATCTTAAATAATTTCCTTCTATGAACTCAGAAGTATGTCGTGACCACCATTTGAACTGTCTCGATGAGACGGTTCAAATGAGTGGTCGAACATATACTTTCATTGAGAATAAAAAAAATAAAAAAAATAAAATCTTTAAAACATGTCATACATGTACCTATATAGGTGTATTCCGCATGTAATGGGTCATATTAATTAAACTAGTATGTACAATGTATAATGGTAAACTTCTTTCTAAATGTGTGTAGTATCTTCAATTACAATAACTGCATCCCAGATGATGTCTCGGACATCCAATATGTAGTTGTTCGTTTCATACACAGCCAATACCCATACCAATCAATCGCACCAGTTTATTTAAGCCAATTCACAAACACATGCGCTATATTCAAATATATAAATATCAGAAACTGTGATACGCAGGGGAGATAATTTGGTTATGCACTTACTTACAAAACTAATTTGGAAAGAAACGTTAGTCCAGCTTTGATGTATCGATATCATTATATTCCCACAAACACAGTTTAAGAGACAGAGTATATAGTAGGAGTCAGAGTACCCTGGAGTCAGGGGGCCCTTTGACTAAACTTCGTACGACAAAAATGTTCATAAGTGAAAATTACGGATCGTCTGTAAATTTCACTTGATGTATTTAAACTTATTGAACATATGCTGTCTGTCTGTCTGTCTGTCTGTCTGGCTGGCTGGCTGTCTGGCTGTTGGAAATTTTATCCTATTAATGGATTTTCAAATAATTTGCCGCAAATGTTTGCCATGATATCGATGAGACGTTGCATCATTTTCAAATACCCACTTGTCTTCGTCTACGGTCAAGGTCACAGTTAGAGGTAAAAGGTCACATTCGTTAAATTTTGTTTCCGCTCTATATCTTCTAAACCGGTAAATGGATTTTACAAATAATTTGCCACAAATGTTTGCCATGATGAGACGATGTGTCGCGTTCAATACCCACGCGCCTACATTCAAGGTCAAAGTCACATCTTAAGGGTCAAAGGAAAACAATGGCATGAATCTGGATTCCGACCTATGAAACTCTTTCTGATATTAACCCTTACACCGCTGTATTAATTTTTTGTCGTCTGCTGTTTATTTTCCATTTTTTTTTTATCATCACATGCTTTGACAGCACTTTAGAATCATTTACATTGGAAATGATTCTGAAATACTGTCAAACAATGTTTTATTGAGAAATAAGGCAAGATATAAAAGCAACAGCAGACAACAATTGTTGTGTGTAGCGGTCTAAGGGTTAAATCTGTTCATGTGTCAAAGTGATCTACATTGGTTGCAAATGCATTATCCACATTTCTCCAGTCACAGCCCCATTTTCACTAGCAAATACATGTAGCAGTGTGTACATTTTCCCTTTGTCACAACATGTTACCCGGCCTATGTGTATCTTAGCAATGTAGCAAGGTATTTATAGCTTAACCCTTCTCATGCTGAGGATATGTTGTTTTGTTTGTGAAATATTTTAAATATTTTCTTTATATTTGCTTAGAAGTATATATTGTGACCACCATTTGAACCGTCTCGTCGAGACGGTTCAAATGAGTGGTCACAACATATACTTTCATTGAGGAATAAGAAAAAAAAATGAAATATTTAAAATATTTCATACCCGTAAAGGTGTATTCCGAATGTAATGGGCTAATGGTGAATCTCACTGAGATTGCCACTTTGAACATATGTATCAAGTATAGTAAGGGTGCCTGACACCAGCTCATAACACTGTCTTTCAAAGGTGGATGTTTTATGGTAATTTCATTGCCAGATCTGGATCTGCACTAGTCGAAAAAAAACATAATTTATTCCAGTCACAGCCACAAATAACAAATTCTGCTGAATGGATGTAAAACCTCAATCAATAAATCAATCAATCAATCAATAATTTATTTAAAAAAGGTTTATTTCACGTTACATATTTTTTTCAGATTTCGTTTGTTTAATTAGCCATAGTAAACACATCGGTGAAATTTAGGTGGAACAGACAGTGGGTTTAGGTGCGTTTCCTTTTCGTCTGGAAAATGTATTCCTGTCTCGTTTCTATGTGTCTGATCATGATAAGCTAGAACGTTCAATAGCACTTGAACTTTTATAGTGTAGTTCAAGTGGTATTGAACGTTATATTGAATCATTCAGTTTTACTTTATCACATTATTTTAAATGCAAAATCTTTCACGACAATTAGCATGATTAGGTAGCTTTATCATGCCAATCAGGAAGTCGAGAGTGCACAATTCTACGGAGCCCCGCAGGGGACGCATAATTCTTGTTTTTATTAATTCGTTCCCACGAAATAACAATTTGTTCCCTCAATTTAACAATTCGTTCCCACGAAATAACTATTCGTTCCCACGGGAACGAATTGTTAATTCGTGGGAACGAATTGTTATACCGTGGGAACGAATTATTAATTCGAGGGAACGAATTGTTAAATTGAGGGAAGAATTGTTATTTCGTGGGAAACGAATTGTTAAATTGAGGGAACGAATTGTTTTTCTTTGTGAACGAATTGTTAAATTGAGAGAACGAATTGTTATTTTGTGGGAACGAATTCATAAAAATAAATCCATATCACCTGCGGGGCTCCGTACATTTCAGCTTGCGGTATGATTGTGTGTTTTATCCGAGCAACGCTGCATTCAATTTGTTGTCTGCTGTTAGGGATGGGTTTTATAGTAAATTGTTCGTGGGAACAATCTCACCTAGGCCATTTATGAAAATGGGGTGTTTTTTATTTTATAAAAACAATATTAAAAGTACTTGAAAAAATCATCATCTGGATATACATGTAAACTATTTGCAAACACTGTTTATAGAGGTCTGTCGTGTTGTAAGTGTTAATGAGCTGAAATATGTAGAGACTCCAATGACATTGTATGGGAAACTGCATATTTATTTATATACTGTGTATATATATTTTTATAGTTCGCCTACTTTCTAAGCCAATCATTTGCAGCATTGTGCCTCACTTATTTCACATATTGCAAGGTTTAATCCCAATAAGTTACATAGTACCATATTTAATGATTAACTGTTGGACAGGACATGGAAAATCAATACTCGGATGGGACATTGCATTGTACACTTGGCTGAGCTATAAGTATGTTATTGTTCACATATTGAACTTTTTAGGAACTAACACAACATTCCACAACATTCAATACATTGCATTTATGAATTACAATAATATATAATTAACAAAATAATTGTATAGACACAATATACATGTACTTTTCAAACTCCCGTTATACATTAACAATATAGCTACAGTATACTCCCGTTATACATTAACAATGTAGCTACAGTAAACTCCCGTTATACATTAACAATGTAGCTACAGTAAACTCCCGTTATACATTAACAAAGTAGCTACAGTAAACAAAGTGGTCTAATTATTCTCATATTTACAGGTATATTTATTCACGAACAAAGCCCAACTGTAGATAAAACACATTCTGTAAAGATATACATTATGCACAACAAATATTAACAAACGTTGTATTCATTCTTCATTGAATGTTCAAGGTGTGTTGTATAGCATATTAGTTGCTTCAAGTTAATACAATGCTGTTTTTCTTCATACATGACACATCAACTATTGTTTAGCAGAGGTTGGTAAACAACACCTGTGTAAAATAGAAACATTTGTATATACAAACCTGAGCATACTAGCGTGTTTCATGGCAAACCACACATGCTCTATGGCTATGGTCAGTGTGTGAAGTGGTAGCTTGATACATGGAACACCAGCTTAAAAAAGGCACTTTACTGCGGCTAACATAGCCCAGATCAGTCTGCTCATCCGTGCAAGTTGATCAGGGGCTACGTTGGTTGCCATTTAACTCTTTGCGTGCTAGCGGCGAATATATCCGCCAAACGAATTAGGAGTTTTGTTGTATTTATCTCTGTAAATATTTCTTGAAATTTCATTAGAATTGAGTCCTCAGGACTCAATTCTAATTAAATTCCAAGACATATTCATGATATTTACGGGGAGAAATACAAGAAAATATGATGAATTTTTGTCCGCTAGTTTTGAACTATTTATAGTCCACAAGTTTCCCAGCATGCAAAGAGTTAAGAAATACATGAAACAAGCCATGTAATTGTTTGCCGAAGAAGATGTGCGATATCGGTGGTTAGTCGGGCGAACGCGACGGCGTAAATTAACGGTAGGGGTTCCTCCCGATAGGAATCACGATTTGCCTGGTTTGGCCCTCAGGTATGTTTTTTATCTTTGACCCTTTTGTTCCTGGGAGTTGAAATGGGTTATCGCCCATTATAAAAGTAGTAAGATTATAACTGATCCTACTGCTTTTGAGAGGAGGCCAAGTGATTCTGGTATGGCGAGGACCTGTCATCAGATCAGGATTATTCTGATTTCAGGGCTGAATAAACAGATGGGCCGCGCCATACGAAAACCGGGCTTAATGACAACGTCATGAAAAGCGGTAAACGACGTCGGCAAAATGACGTTTGCAGCGTCGCTGTAAAAGTTCACATTTTGCCCTCCCATTTACGTTTACTGGTGTCAGTTAACATTAAGTGTGAACAGAAAACGGAAAATTATAACTTACTGAAACTTTCACTAATATGAGACGCAATGCCTTGCACCTTAGTACACATATTATGACGTCATGACTTGACGTCACGTACTTGTAACGTCACTGAACGTGAATACATGTTTGACGTTATGGCCATGGTATCGTGACAAAATATTATAGCAAGGATACTTGCACGAGTTCCTCGCAGCATCAATGACTTAGAAATGCATCAGGCGCTGTGCATTGTCGCCTAACTGTCGTTCTTTGACATTGTCACTCTCTTTCGTCGGTTATCCTTATGAATTTAAAATGGTGAACGCATAATTTAACTGGCTACATATCTACATATCAGCGAAGTATTCGCTTACACTGCACCTTGAATCCTAAATAATCTTAAATATGAACAACCTATTGTATGCCAACGATATTACCATCTATTTTCTTGGTAAATGGAGACACTTTTGAACAATTCTATCCAGTACTTAGCGAATGATATGCCATTTAATGACAATCATTTTATCATAAACTGAGGTTGACACGCATCTATATAATGACATATATATCCAGGGTTTGTATTGAATTTGGCAAAACAAATGCATCAAAATATCTCTAATAGATTCAGAATCAGTGATTTCAATGCAGCTCCTTCATTGTGTGTGTATAAGCAATACATAATGCACAAAACACACAGTGAGGTCGGTGGAGTTTTCTAAAAGTCTTGAAATTAATTGGACATTTGATGATCATAAACTTGCTTTTCGCACGATTTGTAGTATCAAATCATCAGCTTATCACCTGACTACCTAATAATGCATGTCTGAATCAGGCGATGGTAATGCGATCCTCAAGAAAGACACCTGGCAACAATTATAAGGTATTACGCTACCAAATCTGCCCAACGTCGTGTTTTGTTACAAAGTTAATGTTATAAGCAGACTACTTCCTATTTTAAAATATGTCGTCGCATACGAAATGTTAAATAATGTCGCTATTATTCCCCAAAATGATTTCAGACAGCAGCAAACAACAGGGAAACGCCAACACTCTGCCTTATTTGAAAATTATTCATACGGAATTACGTTACTTGGGCCGCAATCCAAAACATGACGTTACATTAATAGCAACTGCAATAAACATTATTTTCATACTTTGTCTTGGCCTAATGGGAAACACTTGGAAAGGAAAATTTCAACGTCAATGATCTAAAACGTCATATAAGTTTTTACCACGCGTCATAAAAAATACTTCTAAAATGAAAAATAATTGGGATACATTGATAATTTTGGCGGCATATGGCTTTTAAAAGATGTACAATTCAGAATACGCTAAAAAGTAAAAACTGAAAATTTTGTCAGTAAGCCCGGTTTTCGCATGGCGCGGCTCAGATGTTTTATTGTAAATAGTCTGTTCTGATTTTGGGATCCCCCACCTCATTTGTACAGGTAATATATGGGATTTAGTACTAAACCCATTGACCCGGGCTTAAATGACCTTACCTGTTGGTGGGCTGTTAAACTCCAACAAACAAACAAAAACTCAAGAAAAATATTTACAAAATATATACGATATTTTCTGTAAATGATGTCAAAAGTTGACAAAATGTTCAGATCATATGCCAACATTTTGTCAACTTTCGACATCATATGTGTTATGAAGATTTTTTCACTTCAGATGGGATCTGAAACTTTTGTCAACATTTGATGTAAATGATGTCAAAGGTTGACAAAATGTGCAGAGCAAACGTGGAATAGAATTCAACATTTGCTATGAACATTTTGTCAACTTTCGACATCATTTATCGAAACTATTTGTCATGAACATCTTCCTCATCATGCTCATAGGCGAAGAGTATTCAGGTCATCAAAGCTGAATTTTTCAGAAAATGACCACAATATCATTAGTAATAACATATCAGAACTCCCCAGGAATCCCACTGGAGCTTAATCCAGGAATCAAGATGGCGTCCAAAATGGCCGCCAAAATGACAAAAATCATAACTAGTGCAAAATCTACTAAATCAATCATGGAGAAATTGTGCCGAAACATACTGAATGTAACTAACGAAGCATAATAATCTAAATTGTGAAATGTAATACAATAAAAATGGCGTCCAAGATGGCCCGCAGCATCTCTTAGCGCTCTAAGCTGAGCAAACATGTGGAACATTTGGATTGACTATATTCGAATGTAATATTGGAAATATTAGGAGACATTCCAACTATACAATATATTTAATGCATAATTTATATAGTATGTTATGTGAAATGATATTCAAGATGCCTCCAACTTGTGAGAAATGTCGCAAAATGACGTAAATTTGTATATAAGATACTTAACATTTGCTCTAATTAGAATTTGATATATGGGTAGGTTCAAGACATTTGAACTACGAAGTACATTTAATTCATACTTCATGTATAATATGCAAATGATATTCAAGATGGCCACCAAATTTGGAAAAATACTCAAAATAACTTATATCTATATACGGCAAAAAATCAGCACAGGGAAATGAAAAAATAACACGTTATTGTTATTTATGCTTGAAACATGTCTCAATTTAGCAGACTTAATTCATTGCAGAAATTATGTTTGTGACTGCATAGCTAATTGGAATAACCTGCTAAATAGCAAATTTATCAGTAACTTTTAAACAAATCACCAGTTGCATTATCGTCACGAAGCACCACATTGAACGTATAAGTACCTTGTATAGCGGTAGTCTAACTAGTATGTAACATTAAACTCCTGCTTTTGGATCGCTACAATGCTAGATAGATATATTGATTAATTGTGTTTAACGGGCTGTGAACATCTATGGTCATTTTCAATTGGGGTAAATCCCGTATTTCATCTCTATAGAGGAATCACAAAATTAGAACTGAATATTTGCAGCAAGAAATTTATATTCAGCCCACAATTTAAAATATCCGGACGTGTGCCAGGTCTTCAAAGCACACGAGTCACTTAGTCCTAGCTCCTAAACGTAGTCGGAGTACACTAATCTTACTACACATACACTTGAGATAACCGGCTTCAACACTTACGTACAAGAAAGCCAAGTTGTAACTGAGGGCCAAACCAGGGATATCACGATTCGGGTAAATATGATCCACACCGCTAACACGTCTCATGCTCCCAGCCAACCGCCCACATATTGTGAGTTAGTGTAAACATGTTCCCAAGGACAGGAGACTGTTTAAACGTCGGTTGTCAACATCAACATTCAAGGGAATGTGACTTGCACAGTGTGTCACATTCTTCCACATAAATGAAAGTTCAGTCTTGTATGATTCTACACAGTGTGTACTTACATAATGTATGCATTGCCCTGTAATCCATATGCATTACACATACTATATAACTTGCACCATTGCCAACAATATATATATCCCTGGTAACCACCTGAGTAGGTCGTGCAATCTAATATTTGATTAGTAACATATTTCATGTATTATAATTTATCAAATATATATATATCTTAACATATAAGATCTAACAATATCATAATATAACCTGATGCACTATAGGTAGGCATACATGCATACACATATAGGCTCGCAGGCACACCGACACATTTTTCCTCACAAATAATTATTTATTTATTTCAAGTGAAAATGTATACGTTTTGTCTACAATGTACTGGTAAATAAATACATACTGTATTGCAATATGCTTTATTTGATAAATTGTATAGGTAATGTGAATTAATTCCAGAAAAAAGACAGATGCTAAAGTAATTGCTTGTCAAGCCCCTCGTGGAAAGCGAGACATAGTAATCATAATGACATATATACGCCCGCCCGTGGGAGAGTCCGTCCGAAATATACATCATTTATATCTCTCTAATCATAATCAGATTGCGTTATGACGTTTTTTTTTCACAAAATGTCCGGGTTTTTTGTCATACCTTATACGTAGATCAGCAACGCGAGGTCGCTTAAACTTGAAACGTCAAACGTTGTGTTTGTTACCATTCATACCTTCATTCCGTAGGCCATCCATTTGGCCGCCATACACAAGGTCAGTGTCAGATTACATTGCGTTTACGGTTTTACGAATTATGAATTAAACGTTTTAAGTACCATACACATGTATATCTAACCACATATATACACTCTGATACTATCACTTAACATTGCGACTATCAATACACCCTCGGACTAACAAGAGCTAGGCTGGCTCAATATGTGGACTGCGGCCTTCTGTTATGCATATTGGAGTATTTCAAGTGTTGGCGGCCATCTTGGACGGCATATTCAAATATACACTTATACACTTATTTAATATTTTTAAAGTATTACTATTAATCATAGTAAACGTAACTCCAAGACAATTAAAGATCAAGGCATACATCTTGTGAAGAAAATGTGACTTTTACATCTTTTGTTGACAATCGTGGCAGACATCTTGGATATTTGAAAGATTAAACGACTCGTCCTTAGTGGAAAGGTTAATATATGCATTGTTCAGTGATATGCTGCCACCATATGTGTGAATAGGTTCATTATAGTCACCTTAATGTGTTTAATAAATGTATGGCAGCCATCTTGGACGCCATCTTGAATTCTGGATTAAGCTCCAGTGGGATTGATGGAGAGTTTTTATATGTTTCTGCAAATGCTATTCCGGACCTATGCTGAAACATTCAGCTTTGTATTATTTCTTTCCGATCTTTGGCGATGTTATGTCTAATACTATTCGCCTATCAGCATGATCAGGTAAAATATCACATGTCTCATATCATTATTATTGCCATCGAATATGTTATGTGCACCTTCTATTTAGGTTCACATAGACATTTTGTAAATAACTATTTCGCCCCTAAATAACTGGAATGGATTTATATATGTTAATTTAAAAATTGCTACAAAATGATTTTCAGATTAGTCCATTTATGAAAATGATGTTGATTTGTTTCGAACAAATATGAAACTGCTGAAAAACAGAGTGTAAACTGATGTTTCATCGGTCGAACGGCGTCAAATGACGTTACAGAATTACGTCAGTAGAATGACATCACGCACACAATGTTTGCGTTCTTGTTAACGAAGACAACGTCTCATTGCTCATTATGTGACCAAAGTTACCTGATAAATATAATACTATGCTAGTGTCTTTTGATATCAAGTGAAATTGATCAGTCTCGATACGGACACGATAGGAATTTCTTGGTAAGCCTGGGAATTCCTACTCGATATGGTATTCTCTATGTGCAACCTCTCCCCTACAACATCCACCCATGGGAAAACACAAACCTGGCTGTTGTAACGAGGTGGTTGTTGTAGGGACTCAAAATATATAGAGATATGTCAAATTGGGATATATAATTCATATAGTCGCTGTTATAGAGAGGGTGTTGTTGTTGAGAGGTGACTGTTATAGGGATTTGTCAAATTAGGATATATAATACATGTAGTCGCTGTTATAGAGAGTGTGTTGTGTGTTGTTGTAGAGAGGTGGCTGTTGTAGGGATTTGTGAAATTGAGATATACAACATATGTAGTCGTGTTATAGAGAGGGTGTTGTAGAGAGGTGACTGTTGTAGGGATTTGTCAAATTAGGATATATAATACATGTAGTCGCTGTTATAGAGAGTGTGTTGTGTGTTGTTGTAGAGAGGTGGCTGTTGTAGGGATTTGTGAAATTGGGATATACAACATATGTAGTCGTGTTATAGAGAAGGTGTTGTTGTAGAGAGGTGACTGTTGTAGGGATTTGTCAAATTGGGATATATAATACATATTTTCGCTGTTATAGAGAGGGTGTTGTTGTACAGAGGTGGCTGTTGTAGGGATTTGTCAAAGGAATATATAATACATGTAGTCGCTGTTATAGAGAGTGTGTTGGTATAGAGAGGTGGCTCTTGTAGGGATTTGTCAAATTGGGATATATAATACATGTAGTCGCTGTTATAGAGAGTGTGTTGTTGTAGAGAAGTAGCTATTGTAGGGATTTGTCAAATTGGGATGTGTAATACATACAGTCGCTGTTATAGAGAGGGTTTTGTTGTAGAGAGGTAATCGTTCAGTGATGTTCCACTGTATTGTACCATTTTATATGTTATCTCAAATGGAGATAGCAAATTATGTCTCGCAAATTTCTATGGGGGCAGCCATTGTCGTGCTGCGCCTAAACGGCGAGTACGACCAAGAAAATAGCGCCCTGTGCCAACTTATACATGGCGTTTTGGTCTGTCTTGCTTTGTACCTAAAACTCTAAATATACTATTCTCTATATTTGTCACTGTTTTGGGCTCAGTTTATCGGTTAAATTTTGGAAAATACGAATCAAGACATTTCGTGCGTACGAGTACAGCAGTTATTATCTTTAAGTCTCACGGAACATACACAAATTAGCCTCCGATATGTTACATTATCTACGGCTACAACTTGACCCATTCAAAAATGTCATAATTGAGTTAACTGTATATTTCATAACTTTAAACAAATAATATTTGATGTATAACTAGTAAATTGCCAAAAATAATAGAACTAGGAAATCATTTTCCCATGGAATCCATCTTTTCTCTAGTTGTTGTACAGCTTTGACAGTTTTATATCGCTAACATATCAAACACGCCAGATAACCGATTGGAAAAATCACTCTTTCATGCGTTACAGAGATGGTGTTAAATTGCTGCGCTCGCGAGAGGTATGGAGCGGGGTAGCAATTTTGTTTCTAGTACGGAGCTAGCAGTAATGGGGGAGGGGTGATCGATTTTTTATATATAGCAGTACTGACCCTACAAGTTACACCAGCGTGATTTACAAAGTTAACTTACCCCACACACCGATCAGTGTTTGTGGAGATATTTCAGTACGTTCCGTACTTTGATTCTCATATACAGTCTGATTTCTTGTTTTACAGATGGCTCAGTGACCGTGTGCTGCCATGGCAACTGGAGTAGAATTTGGTGTGCTCCTATTGGCTATTTTCCTGTCACCGACAGAGGGTTTTCTGGGACACGACTACTACAATAATCGATATGGCGTCCAGGGCATTGCTTACACAGACAGTGAGTTTCTTCTCTTCTGCTTTAATCCTTACCATGCTGAATTAATTTGTTGTCGTCTGCTGTTTATTTTATCAAATTTAATTTTCTCATCATTGGAAATGATACTAATGTGCTGTCAAACCATATTTTTTAATAGAAAGAAGACACAATATAAAACAACTGCAGACGATAATTATTTTTCCACGCAGTGTAAGCGTTTACATTAACCCTGACATGGCTGAATTCATTTTTTGTTGTCTGCTGTTTATGTTTTATATTTCATACATTATATCCCATCCAAAGCTTAATTGCTTTGACAACACGTTAGGATCATTTCCTTTGGAAATGATTCTAAAGTTCTGTTAACCATGTTTTTATTGAGAAAGAAGACAACATATAAAACAACAGCAGACTATAATATTTGTTTGCCGCATTGTAAGGTATTAGCTTACATCAAATAAAGACATTAACCCCGACGCTGCTGAACATATTTTTGTCGTGGGCTGTTTATTTTCCATTGTTACTGCATATAATCAACACAATGTATTAATGATCATAATTACACTTGTTTATTAAATATGCAACTGAGGCCGCTACAGAAAACATGTTGCTTTATAAATACAGCATCAATGTACATGATGTATAAGGATTTTCATCTTCAATAAATAGAATATACCTTTGATTTAATTTATATTACTTGATAATTCCAGCACAAAAATATTTACACAATTCCCTAACATTTGATTGGTCCGTAGCAAGTCTCTGTCCAAAATTTATATCCCAGTAAACTCCATGCCGAACTACTTTCCGTAACCGTCAGGCGCAGTTAAAATAATTCTTAAGAAAACGGAAAATAAACACATTTTCTTGATGAATTTATTTCAAATGCTGGAATTATAAGGAATGAATGGCCTTTTTGTTGAATTTATCGGAGATGTAAACTTGGAAAAGTCGCGGGAATACTGGACGAGGCCTTCCGGCCTTCGTCCAGTATTCCCGCGACTTTTCCAAGTTTATACCCCGATAAATTCAACAAAAAGGCCATTCATTCCTATAATGACTGGTTTCATAAGAAATTCGGTATAGCCTCGCTTCTTATGAAATCAGTAAGCTTGTTAAATAAATATCATATTAACTAATTAGTCATGTAACATCTTCTAGTTAACCCCTTCAACATTACAGCCCTCTATCGCCGTGTTTGCAAACAGTGTAGATCCTAGAAACAAAATTGCTACCCCGCTCCATACCTCTCGCGAGGGTAGCAATTTAACCCCATCTCTTTAATCCAATCGGTTATCCGGCGTGTTTGATATGTTAGCGACATAAAACTGTCAAAGCTGTATCAATAAATTATTAATAAAGAACGTACACATGCAGAAATTGGTTATTTCACCGTGTCGTTTATCTTATACTTTCATGTATATCTTGTGAATTTGAACGCTTCATTTCGTTATGTTGAATGTTGAACAACAACTAGAGAAAATATGGCTTCCATGGGGAAATGATTTCCCTGTTCTATTATGTTTGGCCATTTTTTAGTTCTACATCAAAGATTATTTGTTTAAAGGTATAAAATATACAGCTTATAAATGTTGACATAGCAAAAACAGGTTTGGGTATGCACTTCGGTTGTAGCCGTAGATAACATATCGGAGGCGAATCATTGTAGCTACGTAGATCCAGATGAGCCGGCTCGTAACGTAACGAGTCGGCTCATCACGATCTGCACTTTTGCAAGTCTTTTTCATATTTTGTAGAATAATACACCCGTTTTTCATAAATTGACTAGTCTGAAAATTGTTTCATGACGATTTGATTGGTTGGAAAATAAGCTTATCAAAATCCATCCCAGTTACTTAGGGGTGAAAAGTTTATAATAGGAAGAGCTTATGTTGACACCCCAGCATCAGTATCGGCATCGGTGTCATGTTGAACGTTTTTGGTAAAGCTTCGATCGATCTGCGATATTATCAGGCCTGTACTACCACCATAGTGACACATCCCATAGATATGTATATACCCTTACTGTTGAATGGATCAATGAATCAACCAACTAAGCAACCAAACTGTCAATCAATCAACCAACGAATTAATATATCAATGAACCAACCAACCAACCAACCAACCAACCAACCAACCAACCAACCAACCAACCAACCAACCAACCAACCCGCCAGCCAGCCAGCCAGCCAGCCAACCAACCAACCAACCAACCAAACAACCAATCAGCCAAGTCCAATCAGCCAAGTCCATCCATTACAGTTGACCGCCTGAACGGTTTATGGTCGTCTGAGATACCCGGCAACAACCGGTATCCATCATGGGAGTTTTCGGGCGAGCAATGTTCCGGTTGTACCTGCAAAGGCGGTATTATCACCAGCTGTTCCGGAACATCTGTGTATGTCTAATCCATGGCTACCGTAACCCTTTCAACACAGCAGACCTCTTTAGCAGTGTTTGCAAACAGTGTATATCCAGATGAGCCGGCTCGTAACTAGCCGTCTCATCGGAATTTACACTTTCTGCGAGCACTTTTCATATTCCTTATTTAAAAAGAACACTCCTTCTTATAAGTGGGCTGGTCTGAAAATCGTTTTGTGATGATTGGATTGGTCCTTAAATGAACATATCACAGTCCATTCCAGTTACTTGGCTGAAAAGGTTACAGTTGAACATCTCCAAACCGGACACCCTGGGGACCTCACAGGGTGTCCGGTTTGGAAAGGTTCCACTGTATTACCGCACTAGCCCTAAATATTTGGACACATTTTATTGGGAAGAAAAATCTGTATAAATATATTGTTTCTCAAAACAAACATGAGATTTAACGTAGCGAAAGAATTTCAATGCATAATGAATTTTGAAAGATGAGTATTGCCCATGCACGTGTATGACAACACCTATATATACAAAGGTGTCGGCTAATTCTGTGCACCTCAGGCTTTCCATACAAACTTAATTTACCATGCCCATATTCAGTTCCAATTCAAGGTAGTTCAAGGTACATTCAAAGTAGTTCTGAACATTCAAGGTAGTCGGTGCATGTATATGGCAGAACATTCTGACATCAGTAAATTACTTAAATTGTGTGATCACATCGGTGTGTTTGCAACGTCACATTATGCTGAACATCTGGTAGTGCAAACAAAAATGGCGAACATCATACTGGATCAGCATATAATATTTGGTGTGTGGTTTTCTTATGGTGTGCAGATGCGCAAAGTGAATTTCGAGTTTTGATTTGACACATGGATCATGGATTTTCTCCCCCTTTTGGACTTCCGCAAGTTTTCCTTCTAAGAAATACAACTTTTAAACCATAATAGCTGGAAATATTTAGCTTCCTTATGGTGTGTAGATGGGCAAATTTAATTAGATTTTTAATTTGATTCCCGGTTCATTAATTATCTACCCATTTCCGACATTTAAATCTGGATGGGTATATTGCGGTGGGTATATTGCGATGTCGTTCCATCAACTTTTCACTAATTATAGTTATTTTGATAGACAACAGATATTTTTACTTTATTTCAGTGTTTTGAAAAATCAGGTTTTCCCGAACATCACAGCTGGGGTGTTCTCTGAGGCTACAACTAGTATGTAAGTATAATTATGTGGCTACAACTAGTATGTAAGTATAATGATGTGGCTGCGACTGGACAAATGGGGCTTATGGGTATTGTGACCAGTATCGATCTTGATTAACCCTTTCAACATCACAGTGAAAAGTGCTGTCAAACCATGTTTTATAGAGAAAGAAAGCCAAATATAAAACAACAGTAGACAACAATGTTCGTTCCAAGGGCTAACCCTTTCAACACCACATGCCTGTATAGTGGTATTGGCAAAAGTTTAGATCCAGATGAGTCGGCTCGTGAAGAGCCGTCTTATCAGGATCTGCACTTTTTGCAAATATTTTTTTTTATTTTTGAGAACTAAAACACCCCCATGTTATAAATTGACTAGTCTAGAAAATCAGTTTGTTACCATTGGATATGTTGCAAAATTAACATATCAAATTCCACTCCAGTTACTTAGGGGTGAAAGTGTTAAATAGCACACTCGAGTAGTCTGATAACAATTTATGTTAGATGCATGACGGGTGTTTTATTGATGATAACAGTGGATCCTGATTACACTGTGCGGATCGGATACATAGTCTTATCTGGATCTACACTGGTCGCAAAACCCATAAACATCAAATGTGCAATAAAATATATTTTAATCAAGATAATAGCTTTCGTAATGTAATAAATAGACGACATGAATAATAAATAATTTTAATCACTAAATATACATTTCTTTGTAAATAGGTGTTTGTTTCAATTTTGAAATTTTGGTACTAATAAATAATTACTGTCTCAAAGGGTACTAAAGGACATTAGTGCACTTAGCAATTTAAATGTATAATTGTGTCAATGTTCCACCAGTTATGAGTGCCCGCTATTTAATTAAATCAATTTGGATTCAAAAACTATTTGCGCTGACGTTTCAATGGCTTATGTGGAGAGGACGTGGCCTAGGGGATATGACAATGGACTTCAATACAGGAGGTTGTGAGTTCATCAATCCTTACCATGGGCGTGAAAAATACTTGCATTGTATTCACATCCCACTGGTCTGTCGGATGAGACTTTAAACTGAGGTTCCGTCTCTTTATGACCTTAGCTGTTCTGCCCATTCACTTTCACTTTTTAAAACGTTTTTGCAGTTATAATGCCACATGATACTGGTGAATGAAGTCAGCTTAGTGATGCAAAGCTATGCAAAACTAAATGACTACATCTATTATAAACTCCCAGATGCTCTGGCTGTTTTTCTGTGCAGCTGCAGTTTGATCAGGACCTACACTGTTTGCCAATCAGGCAGTGAACATACAGTAGCGCTTTTCTACTCCTTACCTATTTATATATACTAATATCATATACATATCGTAATCGCATAGTATTGGTATATTTAATGAGCATATCGTATGATCATATAATATTGGTATGTTTGTACCGTAACATCGTATAGTACAAACGTACTATACGAATATTATACAAACATACGATAATCGTTCGTATATACGATATATCCGTACGGATATGTTATGAATATACCATAATCTGGTATGTGTGTACGATACAAACGTACCAGAATTATACACATGTATAAAAATCGTATAAACGTACGATTTGAATGGTATATCTATACGATATTGGTTGGTATGTATGGTAAAAACATACCGTACGTTTGTACTATATGCACATCGTATAGAAAACATATCGTATTGGTATAGTATACGTATAGTATTGGTATAGTACGTATTGTTGACCTGCAGAAAAGCGCTATTGTAAAACAAGTTTTGATGCTGTCAGTTAACACTTTCAACGCTACAGCGCCCTCTATAGCGGGTTTTGCAAACAGTGTAGATCCAGATAAGCCTTCTTGTGAGGACCAGGATTTTGTGACAATTGCATTTGTCGGGCAATTAACATATACAAATCCATTCCAGTTACTTAGGGGTGAAAGAGTTAAATGATTTATTTTGACTCTTGATATCATATAGACCACCAATATGAGCTACTATTGCAACTGTCGTAATTCCCCTTTTCTCGGCTATCAACCCAACTGTGGATTTGACTAGATAAATGGGGCTTATGGGTTTTGCGACCAGTGTAAGTCTAGATCAGCCCTGTGCGGATGCATAGTCTGAACATGATCTGCACTGTTCGCCATACCGCAAATGAAACACCTGCTAAACTTGCAACAGGCAATATAGATTGTTATAAGGATACATGTGTGTGCTATTCGATCAGGAGCTACACTAGTCACACATCCCATAAGCCCATTTCTCCAGTCATGGCCACAAATGACGTAAGGCACATATTTTACCAGTGGTGGCCCAAATGCAACAAGCCTCATTGTGTCTTCTTATACTTTGTCATGTTCTTTCTATTTCTTCCCAGAAAAATCATGAGTTGCTCAAGTTTCGAGTTTTTCGAAGATAGGACTTTCGAGAACCTCACCAGCCTTACTGAAATGTGAGTATGCCATTCGGTGTATGAGACACGCCATGTGATTTTGTACCCAATATTGTTAATGAGTTTCTTGGCCCTAGGGATGGGCCCTGGCCTAGGGTATATAGCATTGGACTTCAATACCGGATGTTGTGAGTTCAATCCTCACCCTGAGGATTAGCCGTGGCCTAGGGGATATGGCATTGGACTTCAATACCGGATGTTGTGAGTTCAATCCTCACCCTAGGGATGGGCCGTGGCCTAGGGGATATGGCATTGGACTTCAATACCGGAGGCTGTGAGTTCAATCATCACCCTAGGGATGGGCCATTGTCTAGGGGATATGGCAATGGACTTCAATACAGGAGGATGCGAGTTCAATCCTCAAAATAGGCTTGAAAAATACTTATATAGTATTTCCATCCCACTGGTCTGTTGGGTGTGACTTTAAACTGTGGTCTCGTCTCTCTTTCACCTTAGCTGTTGCTGGGAATTGCACTTGCATCTTCGCCACGTTGTTATGTTCATACCCATAAAGGTGTATTCCGAATGTAATATCTTATCAAAGATACAGACACATTTTCCGCAGTGTCCGGCTGAGGGAATTTCCACGGTATTTCCATTGATTCTATAATACAGAGGGATGGATTGTGGCCTAGAGGTTGGGACACTGGACTTCAAAACAAGAGATTGCGAGTTCAATCTCTGCCCTAGGCATGACAAATACTTTCATAGTATTTCTACCTCACTGGTCCTTCGACTTGAAAACGAGGTTCCATCACTGTGTGACCTTATCCGTTGCTGGGATGTTAACCGCATTCACTTTTACTTTTTTCAAAGTACATTTGAATGGCCACCTTTCTACAACAACCATCTTTCTGTAATAGCCGATATTTTATATACCAAGTGGACAATTTCGTCTACATTTAACATCCCTTCAACGGCCACCTCTCTAGAACAACCCCCTCTCTGTAACAGCCGATATTTTACATCCCAAATGGACAATTACCTCTATATTTAACCTCCCTACAATAGCCACCTCCCTACAACAACCAGCTTGTGTCGCGCCTGCTTTAGCCGCTTTTTCCGGCGTCGTCGTCCGAAATGTCAAAAAGTTTGCACCAGCTTCGTCATCAGGGCATAACTTTAATATTACTTTACGGATTGCTTCAATATTTGGACACTTGATACATGTGATGATTTGGAACACACTCATGCCGCCATTAACATTACCTGTTTTACTTTCACATCTTTGCGGAAACACTAAGCCATTTGTTTTTGCATCAAAAAGTTTGAACAAGTTTCGTCATCATGATGTAACTTTTATATAACCTGACAGATTGCTTTAATAGTTCACATTTGATACATGTGAGCATTTGGAACACCCTCATGCCACCATTGTCATGACCTTGACCAGTTTTACCTTTACATGTTGGCGAAAACACTTATTTTGCATCAAATGTTTTTACAGGTTTCTTCATCATTGTATAACATTAATATTACTTGACGGACTGTTTCAATAGTTTGACAATTGGTACATGTAAGCATTTGGAACACATGCATGCCTTCATTAACATGGAATTGCCCTTTTTGAACTTCACATGGCTGTTGAAACACCATTTTTTTATGTCAAAAGTTTCTTCAACCTTGACCTTTTTCGTGGTTTCAGCATGTAGTTATCTGACGGTTTTTGTGATGCTTACTTTAGCACATGCCCATAATCATGTTGCGGTCATATGCCTCGACAGGCGCGACACTGCTTCCATGATGAAATTATTGTGTGTCTTCCCATGGGTGGCTGTTGTAGAGAGGTTGCACTTTATTTACATTGCAGGCTGGTACAAGGGACGTCACTAAACCACGTACCTGATCTGTCCAACACCAATATCAATAGGCTGTATGTATTAATTATTGAAACATAGGCCAGTGGATGAGAAAAAGTACCTTACGACATTCGCAATAATTGGAGATAATGGTCCTCTAGCAGTTTTTGCTCAGTAGGTTAGAATTTAATCGTGCGGATGGTGGTTAATCTACTTGAGTGACTGGATGTTGAACAGTATAGGCCCTGACGAAACTCATCTGGGGCTACGCTGTTCACAAACATTATTAAGGTATCTTTTCCCACGACACGGCCTTTTGGGACAGCTATCAGTGTACCTATTGTTTGCTTAAACGCTATGCACTTAATTTGTCTGGTTTGGAATGCTGCACACACCACACTGCATCGCCTTGGGGGTACCGTTTGACAGTCTATGCATTGTATTGGTGGCGATCCGGGACTCTGATATTGAGGCTAATTTCCAACAAATCCGATATACGATCGATTGCATGCCAATGAAGTATTATTAAAAAACTACGTTGTTCGTCTTTGAGAGATTCGCGTACTGGGGGCCGTTTCACTAAACGTCATACGACTAAAATGTTCGTAATTGTAAATTTATGATAGTCTGTAAATTTCACATTAATCATGTATTCTTGTAAATAATTGTTGGATTTACATGTATTGAGCTAGGCTGCATGTGCAGCATATGCTCAATAAATCTAAATCCATTAATTAAAATTTACAGACGATCGTAAATTTGCACTTACGAACATTTTAGTCGTACGAAGTTTAGTGAAACGGGCCCCTGGTGCAGCATTTCCAACAGGACATATGGACTTAAATTATTCCCTGAAAATGACTAAAAAATCATGGAATTTGTAGATTTCTTTTTTCTGTCTATATAGGGATGGTTCACGGCCTAGGTGATATAGCGCTGGACTTCAATAATGGAGGTTGTGAGTTCAGTCCTCACCCTAGGCGTGAACAATACTAACATAGTATTTCCGCCCTACTTCTCCCTCGGATGAGACTTTAAACGGTGGTCCCATATCTATGCGACCTTATCTATTGCTGGGACGTTAACCTAATTCACTTACACGTTTCTTTGTCTATATAAAATAGTTCCTGCAATGTTCACGAAGTTCAAAATCAATTCCTGAAAATCAGAAAGAATGAAAGAACTGGTACAATTAATGATAAATTCCTTCAGTCTGAAATATACATTTTATTCGATGAGCTAAATGTTGAAATTTCGAAGAGTGCAGGATCGGATTTAGTGTTAAATGAATTTTGTATTCATGGCAAAGATATATTTCTGCCTTTATTTCAAAAGCTTTTTAACGTAGCATTTAATAACGGTTATTTCCCAGACACATGGTCAGATGGACATGTAATTCCTCTCCATAAGAAAGGTGGCATAAACAATACAAATAATTACAGAGGAATAACATTATTAAGTACAGTAGGTAAGCTGTTTACACGAGTTTTAAATAATAGACTGACAGAATGGGCCGAACAATATTATGTATACGTCGAGGCACAGGCAGGTTTTCGAAAAAATATGTGCAACAATAGACCATATTTTTGTATTACATAGTCTAATTACGAAGTATATTAATAATGGCTCAAAATGGCTCAAAAGGCCTTTGATTATGTTGTTGGTGATAATTTGTTGTACAACTTTTACATTTAGGTATTAGAGGCAAAATTGTCAATGTTATTAAGTCAATATATAACAATGTTAGGACGAGAGTGAAATATAATAATCAGTTAAGTGATGAATTTTCATGTTGTCTTGGGGTACGTCAGGGTGAGTGTTTATCACCATTTTTATTTGCTATGTATATTAACGATCTTGAAGATGAATTGTGTCAAAAAGGTTTAGACGGTGTAGATATAGGAATGACACAATTATTCCTATTGTTATATGCTGATGACATAATTATATTTTCTGAATCGTCGGAGGGTTTGCAAAATGGTCTAAATATTCGTTATGAGTATTGTCAAAGATGGAATTTAACTGTTAATACTGATAAAACCAAACTTATGATTTTCCGTAAGGGTGGTAGACTACCTTTAAATACACATTTTTGTTACAATAACTCTGAAATAGAATTTGTATCCAAGTTTTCTTATCTTGGAATTGTATTTTCTACAGGCGGGTCTTTTGTTAACGCTCAAGTTACATTAGCTGTGCAAGCGCGAAAGGCTATGTTCAAATTAAACAAGTATATGTATCAGTTCACGGACCTCAAACCAAAGTATGTGTTAGATTTATTTGATAAGCTAGTGTTACCTATTCTAAATTACGGAGGGGAAATTTGGGGATTTAGCCAAGCAAACCAGATTAAACGAATACACTTACAGTTTTGTAAAACGTTATTAGGTGTCAAACTATAAACCCAAATGAGTTTATATATGGAGAGCTAGGACGGACATCTATACAGACAAATTATATAATATTAGTAAGTATTGGTTTAAGGTAACTGGGGCGACAGATCGTAAATATATAAATGTTCAGTATAAAATGATGTTGAATGATATTACTGAAAGACCAAATAAAACTAACTGGGTGTCCCTTGTTAAAGCACTGTTATCTAGTCTTGGCTTTCATCATGTATGGTTGGCACAATGAGTTGGCGATATAAAGTATGTTTTAAGCATATTAAAGCAGAGGTTAACTGATAGTTTTACCCAAAACAGGAATTTCAGACAAGTGGAATCTATTAGAGCACTTTTTTTCAGACAGTTTGCACAGTTTGAGTATCAGTCATATTTGGACATTTTCACAATTAGACAATTTCGGGTTTCTTTCACAAAACATAGAGTATCCTCACATATATTAGCTATAAAAATAGGAAGATGGCACAAGCCAAATAAAATACCCATTGAAAACAGAAAATGTAATCTATGTAACGTTTTAGAAGATGAATATCATTTTCTATTTGAATGCGCTATGTACACTGATTTACGCTTGCCGTATGTATATACATTTTACCGACAGCGCCCAAGTATGTTTAACGGACTTAGTTTGATCAAGTCAAATAATCAAAGGAAAGTAAGAAACCTAGGAACGTTCATTGTTAAATCATTTAAAAGGAGAGATGAAATATTGTCACATCTATAATGTATGCCAACTTGACTGTTTATATACATTGATAGATATACGCAGGTGAATTCGTATTATGTGCGTATGTCTGATCAGTAGTGGACATTTGTTTTCATACTTTGGCGATTGACAACATTTCAACGTACCCTTTCAAGTGTATTCTGAATTTTCCATATAAATTACTCTCTCTCTCTCTCTCTCTCTCTCTCTCTCTCTCTCTCTCTCTCTCTCTCTCTCTCTCTCTCTCTCTCTCGCTCGTTCTCTCTCCACCTCTCATTATAACTTTGTATTTACAAAACTGCTATTTAGTGTACACATACACTACTTTTCATGTCCACTGTTTGTCATCTTGCTTGCATTGTCATGTTGCTTGTATGTTTGTTAATTACTATTGTGCTCAAGAGCCAGCATGGCTTAAGCAATACACAATTATTATATTCTATGTTTCAGGAACCTGGCGAATAACAAGATCATATAATATTACTTTTCATGTCCAATGTCTGTCATCTTGCTTGCATTGTCATGTTGCTTGTATGTTTGTTAATTACTATTGTGCTCAAAAGCCAGCATGGCTTAAGCAATAAACGATTATTATATTCTATGTTTCAGGAATCTGGCGAACAACAAGATCATAATACTACTTTTCATGTCCAATGTCTGTCATCTTGCTTGCATTGTCATGTTGTTTGTATGTTTGTTAATTACTATTGTGCTCAAGAGCCAGCATGGCTTAAGCAATAAACGATTATTCTATTCTATGTTTCAGAAACCTGGCGAATAACAAGATCATAATAACCACTGCTAACTACAGAGATTTCTACACCATGCCCCACCTACAGTATCTGTGAGTACCATACAGGGCTCCAGATAAGGAATTAGTAATTGACTATTGTCACACCAACATTTCTGAAGCAATTGGGTATTTCGACATTTGAATTGGGAACATAAAATCATACTACTGTTTACACATCACCAGACCGCAATTATTGAACAGTTGCTACGAAATGAAAACATGTCTTGGAATTGCATCAGAATTGTCACCTTTGACAAGAGACAATTATAATGAAATACCCTGATGTGTTTTCATGAAAAATAAGAACAATATGCTAAATGTGTGGTCTGTTTATTTTTTTCTGCAGCATGATAAAGGTACCACAAAATTGTACTGTTTTTGATACTCGCTACTTCTGATTTCAATTGGGTTTGTTTTGCAATTATATTTGGGTGTTTAAGCATAGCACTGACTATATATTATAATTCTACATACATATTGATTTTGGGACACCCTCCTATATATGAGACACACCATGTGATTTCGTACCTTCGGACATCTGCTATATTTCATAAAATATCTTTACAGAAAATGTCACATTTTCCGTAAATGATGTCAGAAGTAGACACAAATTTCAGAGTACACTTCTGACTTAATTTATGAAAAATGCTGTAAATTGTATAAACGTATTTCTTGAAACTACGCAGATGTCCGAAGATGAAAAATTCCATGGCGTGTCTCATATGAGATAAGCTATGTGATTTTGTGCCTTTTAAAGAAGATGTGCGAACTCTCATATACAATATTATCAAACTTTACGTCATTTAAGTCATTTAAGCGTACCATATGCGGAATAGAATAATTTTTGACATCATTATCGAAAATTTCACAGATTCTTTAAATATTTTTCATACAAAATCGCACATCTTCTTAGGAACAAGTCGGCTCATCTGCATCCACAGTGTTTGGAAATGTTGACTTTATGGTGTCTAGGGTTGAAAGATTTAATTCTACATTTACAGGGCACTGATGGACAATGAGATCTACTGGATACCCAACAAGATGGTGACTGGGGCCAACCTACGAATGGCGTAAGTCAAAATTTCCTTATTATTCGCTCGTATACTTGTACGACAACACAATCGTACATGAATGAACAGATGCTGCAGTTATCATTGCATCCGCCTCTTATTTAACTAGTTAGAATATGATCATCAAAACTATAACTCAAAGGGAAGAGAAACAGAAATTGACACAAACATATGTAATAATTTCCAATCACTTCCAAAAGAAGGCACATAGTGTTCCTTATAATGATGAATTATTTTTGTCGTCTGCTGTTTATTTTCTATTTCCACTTTTCTCATGAAAAACATGCTTTGGCAGCACCTTAGACTCATTTCCAATGGAAATGATTCTAAAGTGCTGACAAACCATGTTTTTTACTGAGAAAGTAGACAATATATAAAACAGCTGCAGACGACAATTTTCGTTTTCCGCAGGGGCATGTTAAAGCCACGATAAAAAGGAATATTTAGCCCATGAAAGTTTTGAAAAGGGACACACATTCAGTGCGTGAAACAACATGTTGTCGCGCCCGCTTGCAGACAACGATATAGTCGGCACATTGGTTTACGTACGTCCGTAGGCTGGGAGAAACACTGATGCATACAATTTAAATAGTCACCTTTATATTAATGTTCGTCCACATGGACCATTCTACCATTCATTGCTACAATTTAGACATTCGCATAGAGCTGTCAATATTTTATTAAAGTATGTATGATCGAAAATTGGATAAAAAATTGACTATTTAAATATTTCATACATTTGTATATTTGTATTGTAGAAGCTTCAGCAATAACAAGCTGACCCAATTACAGAATAAGATATTCGGAGACGACCTCTCATCTCTTATGTACCTGTAAGTATATTACTTACTATAATAATGATAGTCTGTAAATTTCACATTAACAATGTATTCTTGTAAACAATTATTGGATTTATATGTATTGAGCATAAGCTGCATACATGTAAATCCACCAATTGAAATTTCAATTTATATTTGTTTAAACTACTGGTTAAAATGTAAGAAATTCCATTTTCAAGACACAGACCTTTTCTAGGCTGAAAATCAACTATTATTTACTGTCCATCTTGTTGATAGACTTGCAATTGCCTAATATTGTTCATACATGTATTGCCTACAGTTTCTTTGCACTTTCATAGTGGTGTAGATGGCAACAGCATAAAGCAAATTACCAAGAGCAATATTAAACCACTAGCCACTGCGCCTAACTTCGTACACTTGTAAGTAATCTACAACTAGCCAATGCGCCTAATTTCGTACGCTTGTAAGTATTCCCTCATTAGCCACTGAGCCTAACTTCGTACACTTGTAAGTATTATACCACTAGCCACACTGCGCCTAACTTCGCACACCTGTAAGTATTCTACCTCTAGCCACTGTGCCTAACTTCGTACACTTGTAAGTATTCTATCACTAGCCTCTATGACGAACTTCGTACACTTGTAAGTATTCCACCACTAGCTTATGTGCCTAACTTCGTACACTTGTAAGTATTCCACCATTAGCTTCTGTGCCTAACTTCGTACACTTGTAAGTATTAACACTTGTAATGCTGGGAAAGCATACTTGTCATCTGCTGTTGTTTTATATTTTGTCTTCTTACTTGATAAAAACATGTGTTCACAACACTTTAGAATCATTTACATTGGAAATGATACTAAAGTACTGTCAAACCATGCTTTTAATTAGAAAAATTGAAATTAAAACACAAATAGCAGATGACACAATTTAATTCAACAGTGTAAGGATTAAACCCCTTGCCAATGCACCTAACTTGGTACACTTAAGTATTGTATCACTAGTCACTTTTCCTAACGTTGTACACTTGTAAGTATTCGATCACTATTCACTGCTCCTAACTTTGTACACTTGTAAGTATTCGATCGCTAGTATCTGCTCTTAAACTTGTCCACTTGCAAGTATTCGACCACTAGTTACTGCTCCTAACTTTGTCCACGTGTACGTATTCGATCACTAGTCACTGCTCCTAACTTTGTCCATTTGTAACTATTGGATCACTAGTCACTGCTCATAACTCTGTCCACTTGTAAGTATTCGATCACTAATGACTGCTCATAACTCTGTCAACTTGTAATTATTCGACCACTAGTCACTGCTCCTAGCTGTGTCCACTAGAAAGTATTCGATCACTAGTGACTGATCCTAACTTTGTCTACTTGTAAGTATTCGACCACTAGTCACTGCTCCTAACTCCGTCCACTTGTAACTATTCTACCACTAGTCACTGCTCCTAACTCCGTCCACTTGTAAGTATTCGACCACTAGTCACTGTTCCTAACTCTGTCCACTTGTAACTATTCGATCAGTAATCAATTCTCCGAACTATGTACACTTGTAAGTATTCGACCAATAGTCACTGCTCCTAAGTGTATACACTTCATGGGCGTCATCAGCATTTTTGAAAAGGGGGTTCGGCTTTCAGCTGTGAAGCAACCGAAGTCTGTAAGTGGTCCAGAGGATCCCTTACAGTCATCGGTTGCTTCACAGCCCCCGGATTTGCTTGATTTTTTAAGTCAGATGCTGCATTTTGGGTATGTTTGGACAACTAGCTCCGGGAGAAAAAGTTATGGGTCGATTTAAGAAGCGTATTTATGAAAATTGGCAAATTGCAATACGTTTGACGTCGCTTGACTGTCTTTCGTTAGTAGAGCATTTGAATAATATAATGTCTGCTCCTTCATGTACTGTAAATAGCTATCGCGAACCTCGTTTGTATAAAAAATCCTGATGGCTCCAAAAAAGGGGATCCTCTACTGACGACGCCCTTGCAATTGTAAGTATTCAATCACGAGTCACTGCTCCTAACTGTGTACACTTGTAAGTATGACCAACCTATATTTACAGGGTGTGGGAACTAATGGGGAATAACATATGTTTATGAAATATACCTCAGCAAATGCGGTACACGTTGCCCTTTATTGCATAGGCGGCTTTAATCACATAATCCTGTCGTTTTGACGAAGATTCGGTTACCGTAAATGTAAATAAAAAATAAAACACGTGAATAAAAAATAAACGATACTCGATTTGTGTGAAAGTAATGAGTTTTTGTCAATAACTTTCAGAGCACCCATAACACACATATGCCATAGTATTTGGTGAGCTACATATCATCACAATCCGTCTACTTGTTAGGAAGATTTTAAAGAAACTCTAATGTAAAAATGACGTCACAGATTACGTCAAGTCGGAAAATCAGGTACGGAAACCACGTGATCCCACACCTTGATTTAGCTAGCCTGCACTGAACTTTCTGAAGTGCAGAACTATTTTGGATAACAAGAGTGTCTGCTAATTCTACTCACCGAAGGCTTTCCAAACAAATTTAAATGTCATTACTATGACCATATTCAGTTCAAATTCTCTGAACATTCAATGCAGTTCAAAGAGGTCTGTACATGTTAAATGGGTTAACATTGTGACGTCAGTAAATGATGTAAATTGTGTGATGTTTGGCGTCACCTCTGTGTTTTCAACGTCACATTTTTCGGATAATGCTTCGCATCTGGTAGTGTAAAGAAAAATGGCGAACAGCATACTGGATCAGCGTTGTAAAATTTGTACGAAACTTAAAGCAACAACAGTGACATCATGATCATGGCAGGTATTTCACCGCTATTTCATCAACAGAGTCTTAGTGTAGCGTTTAATCGGCTGATTCATTTGAAAATCACCCTCATATATTTTGACGCACACTAGGCAAAATTAGACTGTAATTGTGTATTAGCCGATTCGCAGAATTAGCTGAAATGACGGTAACACCTAGGGTTAAGTTAGTTGCGAACGGTAACTCTTACAATTACTCTCGTACGCTACGGACGGTACGGGGTTAGATTGCAAGAGTTAACTTCGCAACTAGGATTAAGTGATCTAGTGTAGTAAGTGTACCTGGCACAAGTAGCCGATTTCACCAAAATTGCAAAGTATACTTATCTTGCAAAGTCCACTTTGAGGGAGAAATTTTCAATTTAAGAATCAATTTATTATTTTTTATACATTTTGGCTGTGACAATGTAATACATTCAGTATAATAGTTTTGCATACATTTAATCATCAAATATATATGCTGTCGTAAGTAAGTTCTATATTAAATAATGCATTTCGGGAAAAACAAATAATTACTCTCTCAAAGTATACTTAGCTAGATAAGTATACTTTTCAATTTTGGTGAAACAGGCTACAGCTATTGAAGGTATGGTACTCATCCCTTGTATGTGTGTTCCTTTATGCATATTATCTTCTTTGGAACAAATGGAAAACCTCAATCAATAAATCAATCAATAGTTCAATCAATCAATATTTCATAATGCATTCCTCTGATTGTTCTGTATCATGCTGTACTAAATCCTCAACCCTCCATCTACTGCTAATCACAGGGTCATGGTCACAGACGTATGCATTCAAAAAGCTAAACATACTTTTTTCTCGAACTTAATATTTCAGACATGCATTCTTTTGTTGTTCCAATATCATTATGTGACAAATCTATCACTCAATTTCTTCTAAAGTCAAAGTCAGAGCCACACACTTACTACATTCACATACAACAAATCTTAATGTAATTTCTGAGCTCTCGATCCCTTGATGAAATGCTTTCATATTTGTACAGAGCTCCAGCTAAGGTACGTATTGGCGTATTTTACGCACTTATTTGAGCAGAATACACATTGATTATCAAAAGTGGGAGTACAAAATATTCTCAACAATGTGAAAATACGCATTAATTTTCAAATTCAATAGTGAAAATACTGTAATAAAGTTGAAAATTTCCTGCAAAAAGCAGCTCAAATAAGTGAATTTTTAAATTTGTTTTATTTTTGTATCATTTGTTCCCTATTTAATAAGGAAGTACATCAATAATACATTTGTAAAAGTAAAATACGCATTGAATTTTAAATATGGGGTATAATACTCTTTATATACAAAACTTATCTGGAGCTCTGTTTGTCTGATGCCTTTCATACAACTGATTCACAGTTAACCTGTGATTGCAGATCTTACTGAACACAATCAGGCACGCCATGTGATTTTGTTCCTAAGAACATGTGCGATATTTCATGATTTTGTTTTCATAAACTTTACGATATTTTCCGTAAATGACGTCGAAATAATACAGCAAATGTTGAATTCAATTCTGGATTTGCTATGAAAAATCTGTCAACTTTTGACAGAAAATACCAGTTTCTGTAAATATACCGCACATGTTCTAAGGTACAAAATCACATGGCGTGTCTCGTATGTACCTGGTGCAGATCAGGATCTTGAAGAGTCACAGTTGATATATAAGGTTCGACAATGTCCTGCAGTGGATAAACGTATTCCGTGGCACACGGGAACTGTTTGAAACCCAGGGCCGTAGGCCGCGGGTTGAAACAGTTCCCGAGTGTCATGTCAAACGTTTACCCGTGGCTGGACATGGTCGAACATTATTTTACATTTCCGTCAGAAATATCATGCAATTTGAGCATATATACAGTACTTTGAACACCCATTCCATTCCAACAGCTGATTTACGTATACACGTATACATATTCCGGGGCCGCAGTACACGTCGCGGCATCCAGAAAATCTGGTGATTTTTCACGTCTAATTATAGTAACTTGATATAATATATATGCATCTGGTGACTTGAAAAAAGTCAGAGACGAACATCTCCAACAAAAGAAATTATTTAAACATTCCATTCTCCCGTGTCACATTCCGCGAACTCCGTGTCTCAGAACCAACATTATTTTGTATGGCCTTAATTGAAACTCACATTGCTGAATAAAAGTTTGTCGTCTGCTGTTTTTTTTCCATTTTGCCATTTTCCAAAAACGTTTCCAATGGACTGACAAATCCAGTTGACTGATGCCGTTATAACATCAGTAGCCTATTTCACCAACATTGAAAAGTATACTTGTCTAGCAAAGTATGCTTTGAGGGAGAAATTTTCAATTTAAGGATACATATATTTAAAAAAAATTATACTGAATGTATTACATTATCACAGCTATTTTGGCTGTGATAATGTAATAAATTCAGTAGAATAATTCTGCATACTTGTAATCATCAAATATATGCAGTCGTTAGTTTTATATGAAATAATGTATTTCGGGATAAATAAATGATTAAACCCTGAAAGTATACTTTGCTAGATAAGTATACTTTGCAATGTTGATGAAATCGGCTACAGCTCTACTTATAACTATTGGCTGCCAAAAGGTGAGCTTTGTTGTCTTCTGACACCTCTCGATTTACGTTCAGTACGCCAGGAGGCATTGAACCTGTGTTTTAGAAATAGGAAACATGCCATGTGAGTTAGAACGGATACTTCCTGATTTTCCTACGCCTAATCAGGAAGACACCCCTTTGAACATGTGCGATATCTCATGAAAAATATTTCCAAAATTTACGATATTTTTCGTAAATAATTCCGAAATTTTCATATCAAATGCGGAATTATATATATTCCGCATTTGCTGGATTTTGTCATCTTTTGACATCATTTACGGAAAATATCACAGTTTATTTATATACACTCCATGAAAAATCGCACATGTTCTTAAAGGCCCACTCAGTAGACACACAATGTTCTTTATATTAAGTCAATAAGTGAATAATTGTGTCACTATTCCACCAGTTCTAAAAACTAATGTAAATGCTTTGATTTAACGACGGCACTGGCTCGATGACCTTGCATGTCGGGACTGACAATTTAAGTCCCCATCCAATAGGACTAGGCTAGCACGAATTTGTCTTGCCCAAGGACACGCCGAATCAGCCATTCGGAGCAGGTCGAGGTTGGAATCGAACCCGGGGTCTCCAGATGCCGCAGTTCTAAAATTTACGAGTGCCCGCTATATAGATGTAATCATTTAGTAATGTTTATTTTACTGATAGTGACGCGCGGTGGTATCAGGCTATTTTCATTTGCGAATGGGGAATGATCTTTTTTAATTATTTATACTAATTAAATGCGTCACCCCAAAAAATAATAAGATTTACAGATTATAAGGTATGATAATTGTACATAAAAAATAACTAAAGAGAATAAATAGTAGTGTCCGTTAACAGTTTAAGGAAACACAGTTATCGCCCCTGATATTAATGTGGAAATTTCGGTTTGGTATAAAATATATAATACTGCCAATCAATACGTGGGATAATGGTGAATGAATGTTTATTTTGCCAGAAAATGTATCAGATATTATCTCTGATATAAAGACCATTTTGTAATGAGTGGGCATGTACCTTTAAGTACAAAATCACATGGCGTGTCTCATATTATGCATATGTTATCGTGACTTGTCCCTTAATGAATAGATTTTTCAAGATCATTCAACTTTTCATATGCTTTTCAGCAATATCAGTAATAATCTACTGGAGTTTATACAAAGGGGAACCTTCAAACAAATTCCACAGCTCAAACTACTGTAAGTATAGTCCTACAATATATACACTTATCAGATATTAATATCATATACAGTTTGATCATGGTACGATTGCCCAATTATGCAAGAAGTGTGTTATTACATGCTCTCGAACAAAAGTGGATATTAGTGTTATGCAACTTATATCTTGATCAAAGGTTCTCTATGAGCTAACTTATAATGGCATGTATATGTGGCTGTGAGGAATGGGGATTATTGGTTTTGCGACCAGTGTGGATCCAGATCAGCCTGTGCATCTGCACAGTCTGATAGGGATCTGCACTGTTCGCCATTCCATAAATGAAACAACCGTCATGCTTCCAACACGCAATATAGTTTGTTATAGGATACAGGAGTGTGCTATTTGATCAGGATCCATAATCCCCATTTATCCAGTCACAGCCACAATTTTTTTAAAACAGTCATGAAGAAAAACATGCTGACAAGGATTTATCTAGTTACAATGTGAATGGTTTATGTTTTATAACTCACGTCAGATCAACGGGACAGATAATTTCCTTCATAGTGTGACACATGGCTTTTGCACTATGTCACAATGATAACTGGTTACTTGTATGTGATTTTCTAAGCTCCAGATAAGTATATTTTGAGTATAAATCAGCATTGACAATCAGGAAATCGGCATTGAAATAGATCCGAGGGATTACAAACCAACATTGACATTTCAGCATTAGACGATTGCAACTGATAATATGTTGTCCTACATCACACTTTTTTTGTACATGTAGCAAGTGCAAGGAGTGTGTGTCAATAGGGTCTGCTGATGCGTCTAGTGTGGAGTGCTGTGTGTTGTGTGCTTGTCACCTTCCGCTTTCAGCCTGTGCCACTGGCTAGCCTTTGGCGAATAGGAAGCCGAGTGCGTAAGTCTTCTGTGCCAGTACATAGCCTCTCTGTAGACAAACCTTTAGCAGTGCCTCCTCGTTGGCGACACACGGTAATTGAGCACCTCGCCGCCTCAAGCTGAACTGCAGGGGACTCGGAGGAGGTCTGCCCCCAGACATGAGGCATGCATGGCCCATCGGCGTATGGACATGCCCTGATGCCCATGAACAGACCCCCAGTTATGGGTCAAATAACAACGACTGCCTTGTGGTTTAAGCCTCGTGAGAGGCAAAGGCTAAGGGAGGGGTAACCCCTACAGAAAGCCTAGAGAGCTGAAGTCGGAGGTACCAGGCCAGTGTGGCGCTCTCTAACAAACCATGGTGCCATGCATATACACAATGTCTGCACAACCATCTAGACCGCATCGTGATGACGCTGGCTCTTCGAAGTTCCTCCAGGAAGAAGCAGCGTCGGGCTCTGAGCCTCGACGGAGTCCACCCAACATTACTGGAGGTCACTCACCTCGACTTAGAGCCAGGAGACGAGGGAGGAAATCTACTGGCCATACAGAGACACGGAAGAAGCCAAAGCATTTTTTCAAAGTTATGCATTGGAATGCAGAGGGACTCTTCAATAAGAAAACTGAATTGGAGAATATCCTTTTTGAAAAGGACATACACGTCTGCTGCATCCAAGAGACTCACCTTTCGGAGACCAAATTCTTCAAGGTTAGAGGCTACCAGTGCTTCCGTTGTGACAGGTTGGGAAGGAGGAAAGGAGGAATCCTTACACTGGTTAGGAACAACTTTGCAGCCACCCAAACCAGTGTGCACATGGAAGACTCGAATACCAGGTGTTGTGCCTCAAATTGAGCAATAAGGTGATGCAAGTTGTTAACCTATACTCCCCAAATGACAGACCTCTATCCCTGGACACCATTCCTGTTGAAGATACAAACTGTCTAGTAGTAGGTGACTTCAACAGCCACTCACAGAGCTGGGGATATGACCACATAGACAGACGTGGAGAAGAGGTTGAGACCTGGCAGGATGAGCATAACCTCCAACTGATAAACAATCCTGATGATCAACCTACTTTTTACTCCAGACGATGGCATTCACTTCCACTCCTGACCTTAGTTTCTCCACTGACGATATACACAGTACTCTCTCTAGAGAGGTAGGTGATCAACTGGGAGGTAGTGATCGTCCCGTTTACCTCACCATGCAGTACAATGTCGGACAGGAACCAAGTTTTCCTCGATGGAACTACAAGAACGCTGATTAGAGTTCATACAAGAAGCTCACAGATGACCTCTGCAGAGAGATAAGAGTGGAAGGCAGAGACATCGACTGAGTCAACAAAGACTCCAATGCTGCCATTCTCAAAGCCGCACACAAGTACATTCCGCGGGGATCTAGGAGGGACTACAAGCCATACTGGAGCAACGATCTGGAAGTTCTTCAGAACAATTCATCGGAGGCCATGCGGGAGGCAGACACAAATCCCTCTCAAGAAAACAACATTGCCCTCCAACAAACCAAGGCCAAGTTCCTAAAAGCCAATATTCAGGCCAGAAGAAAAAGCTGGAAAGAGAAAACGGCATCTCTCAACTTGGAGAAGGATGGTACAAAGCTATGGAAACTCACCAAACAGCTGAATGACGAAGGGGGCAGCAACAGGAGCCCAACAACACTGGTAGAAAATGATACTCTGCTGACAGGCAAACAAGCAGAAAACAGGTTCGCTGACAATTACGAAGATGTCAGTAACATTCCTATCAGCAGAGAACAGCAGAGAGAGGCACGAAGAGAGGATAGAGAAAGGCGCAGCAGTAGATCAGAAGAAGATGTAATGGAGAAGGGCCTCACACTAAGTGAGCTACAAGTAGCGCTGAAACAGCTTAAGGCCAAGAAGTCGCCGGGACCGGACGGCATCACCAACGAGATGTTGACCCACCTCGGCTCTTTTGCAATGCACACCCTCCTTGCAATCTACAACCACAGCTGAAGAGAAGGCAGACTCTCGCAAATTTGGAGAGAGGCAACCATGATTCCTATCCCTAAACCTGGAAAGGATCGCAAGAAAGCATCCAGCTATCGCCCCATCAGTCTCACCAGCGTGGTAGGAAAAACTATGGAGAGTATTGTGAACCAGCGCATGAAGTGGTATCTGGAGACAAACCAACTTCTGGCCCACCAACAGGCTGGCTTGAGAAAATTCCGCTCGACTGAAGACCAGACGACATACCTTGATCGAGATCGAAGACGCTTTTCAAGAAAATAAAGTAACCCTAGTAACTTGGGTTGATCTCCAAAGAGCATTCGACAAGGTCTGGACAGAAGGTATGCTCGTAAAGCTACAGCGGAATGGAATGGAGTGGGAGGCACTATGTACAAGTGGGTAAAGTCATACCTCTTCAATAGGAGGGCTAGAGTAAGTGTTTATGGGACTACTAGCCACAAATTCCTACAGAGACATGGTGTCCCCCAAGGAGGAGTACTGTCGCCCACCCTATTTCTCCTGTTCATCAACGACCTGGTATCGGACTTGCCAAAGGGAGTTAAGGCTGCCCTATATGCAGACGACCTCGCGCTCTGGTGTTCCGAGGAGTTTGCATCAACTGCAACTTACAGAATGCAACAAGTGGCCGACAAGCTATCCGCATGGGCAGATGACTGGTGCGTGCAGGTGAATACAGAGAAGTCATCTTATACCCTAGTCACTATGTCACCTAAACAGAAGGCCTGTCCTATAAAGATCAGTGGAACGCCATTGACATATATGGAAGAGGCAACATACCTTGGAGTGACCTTCGACAGACGGCTTACACGGAAGCCCCACATAGCAAATGCTGAAGCAAAGGCCCGCTGGAAACTAGCTATACTTCGGAAATTAGCTGGTACCAACTGGGGATCGCATGAGACCATACTAAAGACAGTATACCTGGGTACAATCAGGCCCCATCTCGAGTATGCTTCCTCAACATGGATGACAACTGCCAAAATCAATCAGCACATACTAGACAAGGTCCAGAACCAGGCCCTACGAATTATCACCGGAGTAATGCGGTCAACTCAAATTAAGGCCATGGAGGAAATCACTGCCATTCCACCACTCAGCAAAAGGAGAGATGCCAAGGCTCTAATACAAGCCAGCAAATATCAGTTCCTGCCAGATCATCCCATGAAAATAAAACGTGAGAGCCGGACAAAGAATCGTCTGAAAAGAAGCAGCTATGTACACGAGTCGAAGGAGTTGACAAGAACAAATGCTGCCCAAGTTGGACCACCGACGGCTCCTCTTGAAAAGTCCGAACTACCAGAAGTATGGAGATATGACCTGTCCAACATCAGTATTAACACAACTATCCCAGGACATTTGCCGGGAGAACAGGACGAGATCATCAAGAAGTCCCTCACACAAGCCATGATCTTCGATAACTACCCATTGGAGACATGGACCCGTGTGTACGCAGACGGTTCAGCGACAGCTGCAATTCAAGATGGGGAAGCTGGTATTTTCGTCTTGTACACCACTGGGAAGACAGAAACGGTTAGCATACATATAGGAAAGCACTGTACCAACTTCAAAGCAGAAGTGGAGGCCATCATGAAGGCGACAACAATTATTGAAGAGTCGGGTGAGGACTGCTATCAGGTGGTCATACTAACAGATGCTCTGTCAGTCCTACAGGCCTTGAGCAATGCCAAAATACCATCTCTTTCCAGACAGTTACACACTTTATGCCAGAATAAAAAATGTGTCGTTGCAGTGGATTCCAGCACACTGTGGGGTTCCTGGAAATGAGAAGGCGGACAAGTTGGCCAAGCTAGGAGCCAAAGGTGACCAGCCACATAATAGTGTTACTCATGAGGAGAAAGCAACAGTGATAAAGACACTAACGAAGCCAATGCCAACCAAAGATGACTACCACCTACTAGGCAGATGGGAACAAGTCATAATAATAAGGCTACGCACGGGACACAACAGGCTAAATGCCCACATGTATGCAAAACTGAAGTTGTCCCCATCTCCAAGATGCACTTGCGGTATGGAAGAGCAGACAACAGAGCATATACTGCAAAGATGCCCCCTGTTAGAACAGAGAAGAAAAAGCATATGGCCAGAGATCACCACCCTAGTAGAGAAGTTGTATGGTAAGATGGAGGAGCTCAGAAAGATAGCGTCCTTCATTGTTGTGGCTGGTGTGATGGTGTAGATGTTGAACGCCAGTAAGTAAGTAAGTGCAAGGAGTGGGATCACGTGTTTCCGAACGGCATGACGTCATGTTTTTTTAGATGTGTTTACAGTAGATTTCCTTTAATATATTTCTAATGGAATGACATGTTTTTATGAAATATACCGCAGCAAATGCGGTACGGATTTGTCTGAGTGCGCATGCGCGGATTAACAGAGCATTTGTGTTTCCCTCTCGGAATATTTGGATTTATTAAATTGTGGTAGGGACGGGGTGTGGCTTCCTGTCGGGAAATGTACTTCGCGTTGTTGTTTAAGTTGGTATCCGCTATATATCCCTACCCTAGGCACGTGATCGTTCACAGGTTCTGATTGTGGGATGTATTGTCAAGACTGAGGATGTTGTGGCCGGTTGTGAAGGGTGGCTGGAGTGTTAAGCATGTTAAAAGGGAAAAGCAAATCAATTATGTTTCAATATTTTATCATTTGTACTGTTTCACAAGAGTATTTATTAGCAGGAAATAATATAAAAGAATACTTTCTGTGATTGAGAATTTAACTAAGTATCGGGTGGATTTAGCTAATTAAATCCCACATGACTGGCGTCCTTCGGTCCGTCCGTCCGTCCGTCCGTCCGAAATATGCGTTAAAAAATACTCCAATGCCATAACTTGCTTAAATAGACGCCGTATTGGTAAAGGAGGTGTCGTCTTCTCTGACACAAGCGCCATAATCGTAATATCGAAATACACGAAATAAATGATCGCAAGTTGATAATAGCCACCAACAATGTGTATGTGATTCAAGTCTACTTACCTAGGACACGCTACCATATAAGTCAGTATAAATAATATGTCGATCAAATACACGAACTATACTCTAAATTCTCATCTGACTGTCAAGTAATTATAATGGGCGACTTCAACTGCTCAATGTCACAGTCCGAATGCACCGTAAACATAATGAACAAACAGTGTGGCACGCGCCAAAGGTACCTGTGTAGTGCATTATGACATCGATGCATGTGTGCAGTGACTATGCTCGATATATGCAAGGGCCCAGGGTATTCATTTATACAATACACCGATGACAAACCTAGCTTCATTGACAATATCTGTGTTCATGAATCCCTTATAGCTGATGTGATGCGGTGTAGCATTGGCGATGATACACCTCTTAATATATCGCGGCATTTTTGAGTATTTATGGGACTACGAGTCGAAGTTCAATCAGAAAGTGTCGATGTACCGGAGAGTTTTGCGAATATTGCGTATAGTTGGACTACTTTGAGTGAACACGATGCGTAAAGATTTAAATTGCCCAATCAGCTTCGTGGAGTTAGTTTGAACTACAATGACGTGAATGAGACATATGACTCTATCATTAAATGAATGCAGCAGTCAGCAGAATCGTGCATTGCTAAACTGGTATACAAGCCGTACCTTAAACCATATTGGAATAGTGAGCTCAAACAGTTACATAAAATTAACAGACAAAAGCGCGCTGTGTGGATATATAACGGCCGGCCCCGGAACAGCGACTCACCGTCATATCGTGAATACAAAGCCGCTAAGCGAAAATTTCGACAAAAAATGAGAAAGTTGTTAAGGAACGAAAATGAAAAACTCGATTCACTAGCAGATATGGATCAAAATTCATTTTGGAAGGTTGTCAGTGCCAAACGCTCGAACAAGAATGGGCCTCCTACTAAGGGGCTAACATTTGAATCGTCCTTTGTAATGGACACTGTAAAGGTCACCGCTGGTTGGAGTTGCTATTATGCTAACATTTACATATTCACGGACAATCAGGATTTCGATGATGATCACAAACTTATGATTAATTCGAAAGTAGCGGACCTGCTCGAGAAAAACGTGGAGGAGGTCCATTCCGACAACTTTATCCTAGCCAATACGATTACGGAAGAAGATTTACAGCGGGCGAAATCGACGTTGCCCCCCCACCCCCCCCCCCCCCCATAAGGCTGGTTGTTTAGACAGTATCGCATATGGACACATAAAATATGGCGGCACAATTCTTAAAGCCACTATATTGAAATTATTTAACGGTATACTTGAACAAGAATGTGTTCCAATCAGATTTACACAGGGCCTTATAATTCATCTGCATAAAGGACACACTAAATCCTTAACCGATCCAAATAACTACCGTGCTATATCGCTTATGCCAGTTATTGACAAATTGTTTGAGAAAGTTATTCAGTTGCGCTTCAATGACTCTGATATTGTTGACAAAATACATTCCACCACAACATGGTTTTCGACGGTCTAAAAACTCTAAAATGGTGTCATTCATTCTCCCTCCATGAGAGTGTCCAGTACTGCAATTAACGTGGTAATGATCTTTATACGTGTTTCATGCACGCAGAAAAAGCATTTGATCGTGTTTGGATGAAATGGTTTATTGTACAAAGTATCTCAGTTTGGAATTAAAGGTAAAGACCTTAGAATAACATCACATACAAGTATCTACAATGGCATGTCCAGTTGTGTCTTCTACGATGGCCACGTATCAGACTTGGTACGAATAGAACAGGGTACGAGACAAGGTGGAATCACGTCACCTTTTTTCTACAACCTCTTTTTGAATGACCTGCTCGAGTTACTTGATGAAATCGGATGTGGTTTGAAAATTGGTGATCAATACTTCTCTGCACCCACTCAAGCAGATGTATTGTGCTATTGTAAACTACTAAACACGGTATTGACCACATGCTTGATATATGCAAGCTTTTTAGCCTTAAGTGGAGATTCGGATATAACACGAACGAGCGTAAAGTGGTTGTCTTTAACGAGTCGAAACGTACATTTGACAAACACAGTAGACAGTGGAGATACGGTTCATCAGTGATTGAAGACGTCCCTTCATACATCTTGGCTTACTGCAGACAAAACAACTGATGTCCCCATGTGATATTGACACAGTCATGAACAATGTAAGCGCTACATTTCTGGGGTTGTCCAACGTCTGTGTCCATTCGAATGTCTTGAACCCGCTTATTGACACTTTACAAGTCTATAGTTTTACAACGTGCATTATTCGGATGTGAACTATGGAACAGTATGAGCGCCAATAGTCTACGAAAACTTGAGACCATACATCACTTTTGTTTAAAGTATGTGCAAGGCTTCAGAACACGCACGAGATCTGACGCAGTGCTTGGCATGCTGGGAGAGACATCCCTTGAAGCATACATCGACAGAAACTAAATTTCTTGTTTAGTTTATGCAGCTCAGATGCATGGTCCACTGTCCTGTATATGTGTGCATCGTCTCTACCAGTATCGCCTGCACTGCAGTGTGGTTAATATAGGCTTTATTCCTGACGTCACGCGGATTCTACACAAATACGGACTAATGGACCATCTGGACGTAGTGTATTTCCGTCAAAATACGTTTGCAAGTCAATCTGTAAAAGGGCCATTTATCAAAAGGAAAGTCAGTCGTGGCGTGATCGAATGACAGCTTCTTTGACACTGTTCGGGTAGTGCAAGCTGAACTCTCTCCATCTAACATCTGGAAAGCTTCTCTACGAATGCATGGACTGCTCGCTGTTTCGTACCACTTGGCCAGACTATGCACATTTACCAGAAGTACTTCATACGATGAGATCATATGTCCGAGATGTTGGTCAGCTTGTGAAAATGAACTAAAACATCTTATCTCTGATTGTGACGATATAACTGTCCGTTCTGTAATCTGGCAATTTTGGCGTGATATTCGCCAAAAGTTT